>JAVCKT010020496.1:0-19068 GCA_032273925.1 Rhynchotus rufescens | reverse complement strand
GCAGTATGGTTGTGCCTTAGGTGAAGGCCAATATTTCAGATTTCTGGTCTTATTTGCTTTGTGTCTATCTGGAAAGAAAAATGAGTTACAAGCTTTTTTTCCTATCCATAACGTATAAGCTGCTGATACTGGTACATTAGCATGAGGAATTCTTAATTTTCCTTTCACAGAATTTTACCTGCAAATGCTGTTTTTCTGCAATATTATATTGCCTCTCAGTGGCTTGCTTGGTAACTTTTGCACTAAACACTGGAACGCACCTTCTGTGAGAGCTGGCCTCCTTTCAAGAAACTGCCTTGTTTTGTTTTTTAAAGTGGAAACCAACAAAAGAAAATGTTATCTTTTCCGCTAACACTTGGTGTAATTGGAAATGTTTCTGTGCTCGTAGGGGATGTGGAATGCCTTGAATTACAATGACCTACCCACATTTTTCACTACCTCTCATCTAGGTGGTAGCTTATGTTTAGCAAGCTGGAGCAACAAGCACTTTGCACTTTTTTTATTTTTTCAGGCTTTTTTCCCACCTGGGAAAAATGTTTTATCTTTTATCTTTTAAACTTGAGAGTGTTTTGCTACTGGATGTGGTTTTTATTTCAGTGTCATAATCCTTTTTTTTTTTTTTTCCCCCCTCCTGTTTGCCATATTGACAGAACACAGCCTGTCTGCCTACTCTCTGCAGCAGAATTGCAACCTGAGAGGGGAATCTTGGAAATGGCTATTGGAAAGAAAGGGTTACCCTGAAGAAAGAATGCAAGTCCAGTTGTACTGCCCAGGGATACTCATCAGGGTAGGAGTTTGTGATGTGAAGTGTCTCAGGATTAAACCCCAGGATGAGTAATGCATCCCACCAGTGAACACCAGTTAGCCCAATATACGTGTATCCTCATATACCTATTGGAAATGTGGCAACCTCAAGAAAAGATCATTCGGAGACTACTTGTCTCTTCAAGTTCATAGGGGGCCTTGGAGTTAGCTTATGAGTTATTAATCTATGCTTTATTTTCATGAACTGCCGTTTTTCTCCTTATTACAGATATTCAGCTCCAGTCTGTGCTCAGTCTCTTGTGTCTGCAGCTTTTCTGTAAGGGAGAGGGGAGGAGGGTCGGACCCCGCTATGAGAAGGGCAGAGAGGATCCGATTGCCCCAGCCAGGCCTGGGCTCGAGAGCTGCCTGGGACAAGACCCTTTATCAGGGAAGGGGCAGGGTAGGTGTCGATTACAGAAACAGGAGTCAGTCTTTATTCACACTGAACAAAACCATTTTTTATTCTGATAAGCAGTACATTAATACTAATAAACCAAGAGTCAGTCCTTATTTCTGGCTCTGCCCTCATTCCGGGCAGTTGACCTGACCCAAGCATGGGCTTTTCATGAGCAAAAGATTATTGTTGTTGTTGTTTATTATTATTATTATTATTATTACTACTACTTTCCCATAACCTCTCAGTTATCCAGCAAAGAGGATAGGGAAGGGGAAGCAGCTCAAAGGCTCAGCTTTCACTATGACCCTCCAGAGAGAAGGAGTTAAATGGAGATATGAGGACTTGCCTTGCTTCACAAAGGAAATAGTCTCTTTTATGTGTATCTTGCCTGTGTTGATATTTGAAAGCTATTTTGGGCCACAGCAGCAAATTTAATCCACGGTTTGTTCTCTCTCTAAAGTATTGTACCATAAAAACTCAGATCAATTTTGACAGCTCCAACTATTTAGATTGGAGAGGAAAGCCAAACAATGAATCACGCTGAATATTTACAGTTGAATTCATCCCAAGGTACCTGTACCCACCTCCCTCTGAAATGAAAGCATTATCTGAGAGAGCAGGCAGGTTTAGGGGGCCCTGTTCTGGGCGGCAGTGCAGTGGCCGGGCTGCATCCCTGCGCCTGGCACGTGAGGAGCAGCTGGTGGTTAGTGCTGTAGGGGAGCTGAGGAGTTCGCCTGATCCACGCACTCCCTTTGGGAGGCGTAGGGATGTGTTCCACGCTCGTTCTGGTGCGAGCCAAGCGCTTGAATCACAGTAAATACAGCTTTCACACCTCCTCTGAGCTGAAGCTGGCATAAAATGGGAAAAGATGTGTTCACAAATAATCATATAGCAGTCAGTTTTCAGCAGTCTACAGGGGGGAGGGAAAAAACAGAGCTCAGGGTAAGTTATTGAATGAATTCCCTTGGAAATCTTGTCATGTTATTACCTATGGCCATGATTGGATATGCAGGTATCTGTGTTCAAATCTCAGCTCAGTTTTCTCCTTGTGGTTTTCAGTTGAGATGCACAATTTCCCTCTGTCTCAGCCAGCTAATCTCTTTTGATGTTTTCTGCCTGTTGCCCATCACCACAGTATCTTATCCATTAAACTGATGGGAATTGCGAAGTCTTCTGCAGCTTTTATGGGCTTCATAATGCTTCCTCACAGGGAGCTCAACAGTCTGTATTGGCTATCGCTGTCATTCTCTGAAATATTGCTGTCATTCACATATGTAATGTCCTCAGTTCCCAAAGGATCTACAACCACTTTGCTAACTATAAATAAATACAGCGATTGCTTTGCTGCTAAACCGCAGCTGTCTCCCGAGTAAGGAGGAGGAATTCCGTGGCCAAGTTACCACCAACAGTGTTTTGCCTGCTTCCTGTGGGAGATAACAAGCTTTCCATCAAAGATGGAGAGAGAAACAGATCTATCTATATTTTAAACAGGCTTTCCATTCTAATGTGCATTTTGTGCAGGGATATTCATAGAGAGTCCACCCACACCCTTTTTAAGTCCTCTTTTCCTTCTTTCACTTTTAATTTTCTGTCCTGTCCCAGCAATGCAGAGAGGACCTTTCATTTGCCTAGGAGAAGGTCTCCAGAGCCCGCCAGGGTGTCCCTGCTTTGGGACGGCTGCTGAGGTCTGGGAGCAGGGACTGTGCCGGGTCGCTTGCTGCTGAGGGTGAGGTTCAGGTAGGGATGTTGCGGCATGTTTTCTTCTTTGGGTTCTTTGGGAAGAAGCGTAATTAGTAACTAGTTTGTTAATTTTTGACCAAATGAGGCAACTTGTCTCACCACCAGTTTCTTGCATGACTGTAGCCCCTTTCTCAGAGAAGAAAATACTATGGAGCTAGAATAATGAGGTCTCTTCTCTTGCATCTCCCAATCAACTCAGCCTTTTCTGCCATCCTCCTGTCTCCAAAGGGAAGCCATAATCCCTTTGGGCTTTCCCAACTCCAGCTGACTCCACTGTTGTCCGTGGCTGAACCCCGGTCAGGGTTGGAGCGTGGCCCTGGGCTGGCAGCCCTCCTGGATCACTAAGCACAGGACCTGCCTGAAAGGACCTGCTTGGAGCTTGACTTCTCTTGCTGGATCTCACTATGTGCCCTTGTGTGTGATATGAACCTCTGTAGCCTCTGGCAAGGTGGGAAGCATCTGCTTCCAGTAGTCTTTCCATCACTTGCATGAGTGATTTGTTGCCTGAGGCAACAACCTGTTCTGGCGATAAGGTACAACCTTGAGTGCACGCGCATCTGTTTCATCTGCTGTCTGTAGTGCTGGATGGGGGAGGATCCCTGATGCTTTTGGACTTGGCATGTTTCGTTTTACTTGAAATAAGACCTGTGAACTTTGCCCAAACCTTGTTGCAGCCCTTGGGCCATGGCCCTGCAGTGTTGGGGCAGAGCCCATGCTCCTGACTCCTGTGCTTGGGCAGACCCTGCAGCTCGTGTCCTCTGGGGACGTCTGACCGGCACCTCTGGGGCTGCTGAGAGAGCAGGGTGCTCTATTGCCAGAAGAGGCTGAAAAACTTGCAGGTTTTCACTAAGCAGCAAGGCTAGTATATGGGATTCTGTTCTCTGCTGACTTGCTGTGTGAATTGCTTCTCTTTTGATTCTCAGGCCAGATCTGCATGTGCCTGTGCAGCTGGTCTTTGGGGTTATGGCTGTATCATTGCAGCATCTTGTGCAGGGGATGGTGCTGGATTGCAGAGCTAGATATCAAGGTGTTGTTAAAACCCTGGATGTAATTTAAAGTACTTATGTAAAGCTTGCAATATATCTGCTGTGCAATTGGACTCACATCTGTGGTTTCTGAAGTGTTTTTTTGTAATCCAGTATCTATCTGCAGAGGCCACAAATTTCACAAGTGGCAGTGGCAAGGCAGAGGGGACAAAGGGAGAAGCCAAGTGCTAGAGGGGGACAGTTAGTACCAGGAGTTGAATGACAGGTCAAACCTAAGGAGAAAATAAAAAATCCCTGCAAGTGTAGATGAGTTACTGCAGTGCCATGTTTATTCTGCCCTGATTATGAAGGGAGAGGGACTCATTCAGCATCTTGGTGTTTGTAGTTTGTGGGACTTGAAGTCCCACCTCAGCAGTAAAGTGCCAAAGGGAGACACCCACCTCAGCGGGAAACTGTCCAAAGGGACATTCAGGGGGTTCTTGGTGAGGTGCTGGGAGGAGGAGGGTGAAGAGGCCTTGGTGACAGCGTGGGGTGAGTCTGGGCAGGGGCCCTTGCCCGGCCGTGCCGGGACCAGCGCCAGCCCCAGCCGCATCGCTGCTGGACTGGGTGAGACCGGCTCCGTGTCTCCTGTTCCCCCTTCCCGCTCGCGCCTGGAGCATCCCTGCTGCTTCTGCCTCCACGGGGGCGGTGGTGAGAAAAATCTCTTCTGACGCAGCCCTGGCAGCGACAGCAGGCGAGGTTTGGGCTCAACGACAGATGCTTTTCGCCTTCTCCCTCTACCTGCCCTTCTGCAGTGTGCACAGAAGTGCTGTGAGCGTTTGTATCGCCTGCCGAGAACAGCTGGAGAGGGCTGGGAAGCGGCAGGGCCTCCCTGTCTCTGGGAGCGCTGCAGGCCGTGCTGGAAGCGGCTGCTCACAGCAGCCGGCAGCAAACAGCCCATCACCTGGAGCAGCAGCAAGATGCAGCCCGTGGATGGGTGTCTCCATGCCCTAATTCCTCCTGGGGTGGCACAACTCAGAGCTGCTCCTGCAGGCGCAGCTGAGGCTGGATGTGATGAAATCCCAGGGACGTGTTCTCTGCTGGCTTTGCATCTGGGGAAGAGCCTCGCTGTGTGGAGTGTAAACAAAATACTTTGCAGCCACTGATTTATTGTGCTGTTTGCCAAAACGATACTGCAGCAGGCTGCAAGCTGGTTTACGTCCCCTGACATGGAGCTGCGCAACGTCGGCGTCACGGGCGGATCGGCCGCGAGCGATGCCCACGGTGCCAGTGCCGCCCCATGGGGTGCTGTTTGGCCAAAAATATTGTCCCCAATACAGAAAGATGGAGAGGAAGAGGTGATCCTTTTTCTTTCAGGCAATAGTGTGGAGGTTTTCAGCATCGGTTCTCTTAGGGTTCCCAGGGAGGATCTGCTTACTCTCTGATCCCAGGACTTGCTCGTCTAGACTTCTCCTGATCGGAGACTGCCTGACTGGCCTGCTCTGTATTTCCATTCAACCTGTATATCTGTTGGGAAGGGCTCTGCAGGCACCATTTTTTGTTCCTCGTGCCCTGGCTGCTGTGGCAGCCTAAACCTCTTGGCCACCACGTGCATGTAAATAAAGGAAAATTTCTGCGTGTGGCTGGTGTACAAAGGTAGGGAGCTCTCTGTCTAACGGGCATGTAAAGCAACGCTTGAAATTCTTGATGATCTTTTATCATTGCTAGCTGTGCCTGCCAACTCTTTGCAAAGCTGTGGTCTGTGTGTTGCGTTTATTGTGGCTCCGTTTGTGACAGCTTCTTGGAGACGGAAAGGGAACTCGTGGGGCAAACACTGGATGGTGGCCAAAGAAAGACAGTGTGCACCAGGAAGAAGCTGCAGCTCTTTCAGGGTGATCTATAGCAGCAGAAAAAAATGTTGCTGGTGGGAGAAAAGCTTTTGGAGGTCGGTGATGAGAGCTGGCTTGTCAAGTATGCAGTTATTTCAATTTTGAGATCAATCCTTCTGTCTCTTTCTGTGGAAAGCTCTCCAGGTGAGTGAACCTTTGTAACACACTCTTATGTGGGATGCTTTGGATGCATGATTTGCTTTGGATGACTGTGTAATGGGCTACCTTAGAGGAAAAAATGACATTAATCTTTGAACTGCGCAAGGCTTCATTGCTCAAGGGAAGTCCTTGAGTAACAGCTGTGTTAGCTGCTCATCCTCAACTGCAGGCAGGTGGTGAAAGACTGTTCTTATGTGACTGAAACCTTGAGGCTAAACGGAGGGATCACTGATGTGAAACAAACCCCTCGTGCAGATTAGTGGCAGCTCAGTCCTGACAAACTCAGTCCCAGTACAGTTGCAGTTTTCTGCCTTCTCGATGGCCTAGGTCTGACAGTCTGTACTGGTGGTTGTCCACTTGCTGCAGCGGGGACAGGAGAGGCTGGGGACATCCCTATCCCTGTTGAAGAGGGCTTTGCCAGAGGGACCGAGCAGAGCAGTGCAGCAAGGGTGAAGGCAAGTTTAACCAGGCAATGAGTGCTAAAAAATGTTACCTCAGGTCCCCATGACTCTGCTACAGTCCTGCTGTGAACGAGTATCTAAGGCCCCCTGGAAAGGCTCATTCTAGATGCCTTTTCCTCCCTTGAGGGAGGCAGGTTCCCCAGTGGAGCAGGGCCCTGGCCCAGGGGGAATGGGGCTGCTGCCGGATTGCCTGGCACGCTGCACAGCAGGGCAGGCAGCCTCTTAAACCTCTGCCCTGTTAAACAGGATGGGCTTGTTTGGGACCAGGCAAAATGCCCTCCTAACACATGGGCATTAGTGTAAGCGGGTGAGGCGGCCAAGACATCATTGCTGATCATTAAGTGTGTTTATAAAGGCAAAACTTGGAGCCAAGAAGGCCCCACAGATTCAGTCCTGCTGTTCTAGCTGAGACAGTGGCAGAGGGTTCAGTGTCAGTAATTCTGCTCCCAGCTAGATGAGCTTCTCTAAACTATAAAGGGCTGATGCAAGTCGGGGCCAAGGCCTGGCTTTGTGCCCTGCCAAGCGCAGGGCAGGGATGACCTGAGGGCTGCGCTCTGGGTGGCTGTGTGGGACATCCCCTGTGTCTCCCAGGCCTTCCCTGGTGCCGGCACCGTGGACGTGCCCCCAGGGCAGCCCAGCTGCTCCCTGGCTGGCTGGGGACAAGGACCGTGTTGGCACCAGTGCCATCCACACGTGGAGCTGAGAGAGGTGCGGGCAGGGAGCTTGGTGGATAGACTATTGCAGACTAAGCCTTCATCTCACTGCAGGAGGCTGCAGACTCTCGATTTTTATGAATATAATCTAAAAAAAAAAAGGTCTGGTAATCTCAGCATAAGGGACTTGTACGTCTTTGGGTTGCCAGATGCTAGAGACTGTGGTTGCTGCATCCGAGGCTGGATCTGGGCCCTTTCCTTGGCAGGCGGCAGCGGCACGTGGTGCTCCCGGCGGAGCTGAATGTGCCTGTGTTGTGCACAAGTGCCGCGGGAAGCTGGAAGGGGCCCCGGCGGGCAGTCTGCTGGCTCCTGTCCTGCCGCTAGTGACATCTGCCACTGCTGGCACTCGGGCTGTGCCGAGCACCAGCGCTGCCTGCTTCACAATGGCCTTTCAGTGAAGTTCATCTGGGTGGAAAAGCTCGGAAGGGAGCCAGCACCTGCCTTCAAAAGTTCATGAACTTGCTTCAGTTTCGGTGTTCCTTGAGCCCAGACAAAGGCCAGAGCCATTAGATGTGACAAAGCTGGAAGAAAACAAAGCCTTTCCCCATCCTTCCACCACATTTTCTAAAGGAACCTCGTGGCAAGGGTATTGGAGGGTGGGAAGGGACCTTTGAAAGCAGAAAAAAAGCTTGTCCTCAGTAATTCTCCCCATGATGTTTTACTGTATGGGGGTGTTATGGAAGTCCAGGCCCAGCTCAGGTTTGAATTAGCTGTGGGCACAGGGGAGAAGAAGACTAAATGCCAACGTTGGCTGCTTGACAGGGGAAGGCCCAGGCTGGAAAAGCCATTTAGCTGCAAGTCAGGCTGCCACTTGAACTTTCAGGATTTATTAGCAGAAGCTGAGTAAATGTCTCCCTGCTCTCTAATCCATTATTTTCTAGTTTATCAGGGTAACAGCCAGTAGTTAGAAATACTGAGAATACTGCAGCGTAAAAGGTTGGGCTTCTAGCGCTATCAGAAGCAAGAAAGCATTAAGCAGCCTTGTTTGAAGGAAAACTCCTTTTGTAAAACTGACAGGCCGTTTAGGATGTTGAAAAACTATTATTAAAGAGCAGCAGTTTTGCTTCTAGGGGCTTGTGGCTTGATTGATGGAAAGAACTAGTGTTTCTAAATGGAACAGGTCACTAAATGAAAGCATTTCTTTCACAAAGGAGACGCTACTCACGTTGCCTTGTAACGATAAGTTCCAGATTTCTTAGTCTCTGCTTTCCTAGATGCGGTCTGAGTGTTTGAGTTAGGAATGGCTGGATTGCTGTAACTGTTCAGAGGAGTTGTGCCTAGGCTCTTTGCCATCTTGAGTAACATAATCCCCCACTACTTGGTAAAGGATGTGGGTTTTTAAGGGAACCCGCTGCACGGTGCATCCCCTGGAGCCCACAGAGCACCTCCATCTGAGCTCGTGACGCGTTGTCCATCGCTGGAGAGGGGACGAGTGCTGCTGTCCCTGTAGGGCCACAGCTGTGGGAGAGGCTACAGGAGCAGTCAGGGTGACACAGGAGCTGCTAGCAAGTCTGCAGAACCGTGGCCTTTGGAGTGGGGTCTGCGTGCAATGTGATTTCTTACCCCACTCAATAACAGGAAGAAAAAGGGCCTTATTTCCAGCTGTGGTGGGCAGCAGAAATCCAATGCTCCTTTGGCAAGGAGCTAGCAGGCTCTTTGGTGAACATCTGCTAGTGACGGATGGTACTCAGAGAAAAGGTGTCACAACCCATAGCATGCCTGAATCGTGACAACAAAGGGTTTCTTCATCCGTGCCTGTCTTCTCTTTGGCAGCGTTTGCACATATCATTCCTGAGGTTGAGATCATTCATGCTGGAATAACTTATAAAGCATCAATGTGCCATGGGGATTTAAGCTTGTCTTCCTCTGCAGCCTTAAAAGGAAGGAGCTAGAGGCAGGATACACAAACTGATGAAAATTGCTGATCTTATTCACTATTTTTACCACATTTTTTTCCCCAGAATAAAATTGCATATGGGTAATTTAATAATCCATACTTTGGGCATGGATGCAAACACTGAAATGCAGGCATGTATTTTTTTTCTCCAGTCTTCATTTTAAAAAGCAGTGGAGTCAGTATTCAGCACTTCTGAGAGCCGTGCTGGATTCCTGGTGTCTAGGGACTGTTCTAGGATTGCAACTGCAGTTGATTTAAAAATTGGCTCCAACACATTGTTCCTACCTTGTTTACTTGACATCTTTCATAGCATTTTTTCTGCAAACAAGGCAACATAAGCAGACTCTATTATGCTAGTTACTAATGAGCAGATGTGAACAGAAATGAGCGATTCAAGTATGTGGCTCCCTCCCTGTCCCTGCCTGTGTAGGCAAGGGACAGTATTTGCTATCCTTGCAGCAAGTAAGGGATGGATGGTGCTGAACGAGTTTCCCTCATCTCTTCTCCTTGGCAAATCCAGCAAATGTTTCATCCTATACAATGATTTTCTTCAGCCCACTCTTAGGGGGAACCCCTAGTACTATATAAATACCCCAGATCCTCTTCGACGCTCATGCTACTATTTTTCTAACTGATGTGAGAAGGAGGAGAAAGGGAAATTCAGAATCAGTTTCTGGTGTTCCCCTGGACCAGCCTTCACAGTGTGTAGGGCAGGTGGACTAATGCAAGGACAAATGACTGCCCCATGGGCTTCCAGCCCCAAACCACAGTATTGCTTCTACAAACCTCTTGCAATCTGTTTTGTTACTGCCACTGCTTTAGAGTGTTGTTAAATATTACAGCTTGAGAGGGAATGGCTTGGCCTCTACAGGGGGTAGCTAAAATACGTTCTTCAGCACACCCTTGCTGCCAATCTTGTTCCCCCGAAGGTGGAACATTTGTTGTTATCGCAGGAAGCGAGGGCTATGCCGCTGTGAGATATAATTCACCTCTGTAAAGGCCTCCCGCCAGAGTCATCCATCTCGGCATCACTGTGGAGGAAGGAACACAGCTCTGGCTGGGATAGAAAGAGCTGTTAACCTCTTCTGGGTGGTATCAGAGTGGCTTGGGGCCAGTGCATTAACTCTGTGCTGGCAAAGGGGCAGCTTTGGCTTTGGTTCCCATGATAGGAGCCAGGGACATAGCTCACCTAACTGCAATAGCTGGTCCTAAGAGCCACCGCTGCTGTCCCCAGAGTGGGGAGTCACCGTGTTTGCTGGCAGCTGAAAACCTTTGGCAAAGTCCTTCATGAATTTTCATTGGGATGTCCATTCGTTTGTGCCTAAGCAACATTTGAAAATGAGTTAAGTGAATAAAAACCCTCAGTCTTCAGGATCCATTGTAATCTTTGTCTGTTTGATGAATAGATAGGAAAATAATTAACTGGGGCATAATTTCCTGTCATTCACTGGTTTTGAAAGTCTAGGTCTGTGGATTATCCTGGCTTTCTGGAGGGTTATCAGTTTCTCATGTCCTTGAGAGTAAATGCCAAGCTGTTCCGGCTTGGCTCAGGCCTCGGCTCTGCTTGCCAAGGACTTCAGAGCGCGCCTGAAGAGCAGAGCGCGCGGGAAGAGGGGGAACAGACAAGTAATTCTGACACACTTTAGTATTCCTGGCGGTACTGCTGCCATCAGCTGTTCTATCAGCTTTCACAGCCCATGCTATAATTAAGATCTGTCAACACTGATAAAAGGGAGAACATTCAGTCAACTAATTAAGTATCGCTTTAATACTCTAATATTTAAATTCAGGTTCCTAAATCAGCAGAATAATAAAATGTTTTATGTCTGCTTTAAATGGCAAGGGAACAGAATGTGAATATCTCAATAGTGGATTTAATTATCAATCCGAGTTGCCCCCGTGGAGCCGAGCTGGTTGCGGTGGCAGCCAAGAGGAGCCGCAATCCTCCGGTGGCCGTGGGAGGTGAGCGCCGGCCTTGGGAGCCGGCCTGCGTGGGCTGGGAGCCGGCGTCTTGCAGGGAATGAGGTAACCCCAGCAGCCCTCCTGGGATGGAAAAGGCTTGAAATAAACTTGAGGCTGCTCAGGAGGGAGGCTTTCCAGCAGAGGGAGGGAATAGTTGTCTCTGAAGGAAGATGAGAGTATTTTATCACTTCAGCAGGATTTGGAGCATGCAGCCCATGAGAGCTACACCTGGGGATTGCAGAAGCTCCTGCCCTGAGATCTGAATGTGGAGGCTGCCAAGGCAGAAGTGATGTCCAGGTGCACAAACAGCCTCCAGGCAGCGCTGAGAGCAGGGGCACGGGGAGGACAGCGAGTGTTTGCCCCTGTCTTGTTGCAGGGAATGGCTCTTGTGTTGGCTGGACAAGGGTGGTTCAGATGTGCTCTGTGTTGCTCTCACAACTGTGCAGACAGGGTCAAAGCAGCTCCACTAAATATTCATGCAGCCAGCATGGGCTCAGGGCAGAATATACTGCTTACCCTTCCCTGCGTGTACAGACGCAGTTGTGCTGCTTTGGTTTGGTATTTAAGCTGATGTCATTTTAATGTTATTTTTAGTCAATTGTTCCTGGGGTCCTAGGCTGCAGGCCTTGCTCAATTGATAAATCTGGACTAAATGCAAATTTTTAACCGCAATGTCAACGGATGCCTTTGCCCCTTCAGAGCTTACGGCTGACAGCAGCTCAGACTCTTGATAGGAGGTAGAGAAGCACTGATGAAACTTAGAGCATCGAGGGGAGTGTTGGGATGTTCTTCAGCGCGTTCCGGAGGTGAACGGATGCTTCTTGAGGTGCATTTGTAGCCTGTGGATGAGATATGATGGTGCTTTTCCCCAAGTCTTCATTTGCTATACTTGCTAAAGAGGAGCTGCAGGTGGGGGCTCAACTGCAGGCTGTCTTAGACTTGTTGGCCTTGGAGCCGTCCCCCTGGAATCTCAGCTGCAGCTTTTTCATGTGCAAAGTCCAATTTACTCAGCTTTTCACAAGTGCATCAGTATTTTGCTAGCCAGCCCTCATCACTCTAAAGAAGCTGTTGTGCTTGTCAGCAGTATTGATGTAGCCCTGGTGAAGCCCCATCACAGCACTTTTTAGCTGCCTCCTCCCTCTTGCTTTTCCTGTCAACAAGGAGGTTTCCTGCTCCCTGGCCCACTCAAAGACAGAAGGGGAGAAAAGAAAAAAGCTGAACAGAAGCAGTTTTGCCCTAGTCAGGCTGAGTTTTAAGTAGAAGCAAACACTCCAGCAGACACCTTGCTTTGGTATAAACTTAGCTTAGCTTTGTCCTTTTTGTGTGGTTTTTTTTTTTTGGTGGTTTTTTTTTTCTTTTTTTCTTTTTCTTTTTTGATTCTTCAGCAAGGACATTTACAGGCAGCAATGGGAAAGGAAATGTTCATAGGGAAGGAAATATTTGTTGAAAATTAATCTCCAAGAAGGCTGCAAACTTGCATTCGAAGTATTTACACTAGAAGCTTGATGCTGACGGCTGTACTTATCTGTCAAGAAGCACAAACAGTGGAGTGAGCCATGAACCCTATTAAAACTAGTGGTATTTTGCAAGTAGGCTAATCGTGACTACAATGAGTTGTTTGCTGCTAATGATGGCTGTGCTCTGCTGTGAACAGTAGGCAGTCAAGGACACTGGGCTCTGTGCTCTTTTGAGGCTTATAGCTTGAAAGCTGCTCTCAGAAATTGCATGGGGTGGAAAAACGCATGAAAAAATCAATTTGGAAGATGCGAGTTTGTTCACTCATAATTTGCAAATAGAAGAAGAGGGAAAATTCATCAAGGAAATGAATCATTACAAATGATTTGTTCAGCTGTTGTAGAGAGATGATTTATCAATATTGATCTGTTTGTAATTCTGAATACTTCCCTATGGAAATTGGGTACCATATGAAGTGCTGGATATCTGAAATCAAAGAGTATGTGTTTAAAAAATATTACAATTATTGTGAAAGACATCAGTCAAGATAACAGCTACCTTGTACTTGAGTTTTGAGGAAAAGGCAGAACCCCATGCAATTTTCACTGCAGAATGCTTGAAATTTCTTTACCTTGCACCACTATCTGGTTAGTTAAGCCTGGATTTGCACCGCTAAGTACTTTCTGTATGTACTATAGGGAGGACTACTCAGGAGGACCTTGTGAAACTGTCATAAATGAAAAACACAGTTGCTTTAAAGGCAGAGTTGCTTTTAGGCTCTTTATAGAACAAGCAGAATTGTGCAGCTCTAGGAGGCCATTCAGCTTTTAGGTAAGTGCTGGAAGTTGGAGCGACTGAACCTGGATGCTATCGAGTATCACCCTCAACAACTATGCTGGATCCTGGGCACAGGACAGACACAGAGGTTATTTTGAACTGAGCAATCGAGGAGATGGTATCTCTGGAAGAGAAATGTCACAGAACTGTGAGACAGAACTGGTGTTCAGGACAGGTATGGTTATTATGCTTTCTCCTTGGTGACTTGATGTTGCAATTTATTTTTAGGTGGGCTGTAGCTGCCGCTCGATGCTTCGTGGCAGGTGGTTTTTGGTCTGTGCTGCCTGAGTGTTTCTGTCTTGGAGAGTGAGTAGATAAGGATGACTGGCAGTAGGGTGAGGGTTATTTATTTAAAAATAGAGAAATGTGGCAATTTTATACCCTGCAGTTCCTTCTTGACAACTCATCCTCACACATCACATTCCAGTGAGTGACAGCAACCAGAGGCTATTCATAAGGGCGGCATCTCAGCATGTAATAATCATAATTACATGAAATAATAACTATCTAAAGGGCAGAACGGTGAGTGACAAGCCAGAGAATATACCTTGACACCTGCCAAAGATGTACTAAACACACACAGGAATTTTCCCCAGGATCCTGTCACTTTGTCAACTAACAGAACCAGCCAGAGTTAATAAAATTACTCCAACAAAGTCAAGCAGGATTTTTTCCCCTCTCTGTCAGGCACACCGCTGTAACAAAGGTTTACAGAGTCAATGAATAGTTTGATCAAGACTTGGAAATATTTTTATTGTTGCTATTTCTGGCTATAATTAGAGAAGCTCTCCTGCATGGAACTTAATCTGATAATTATCAACAGTAATAAAAATAATTGATACAGAGGAGGTGGGAGCAGGCTTTGGGGAATTGGGTGAAAGGCTTGATGATTTCTTTGCTACTGTTTCTTCTAATGTTTAATTCTGTGGTAGAGTCCAGGGAAATATTGCATGCTGGGTTATTGGGCATCATTTTTCTTTTTGGAGGTGCAGTAGCAGGTGGTCTTACTCTGTGCATTACCTAAGAGTTTCTGTAAAGCAAACATGGAAATTTGGATGGGCCCCCTTCCCCTAGAAAAAAGAAGTGTTATGAAAAGATAGGAAAGGATGCATGGGGATGGCAGAAAATGTGTGTTCATGGAAGATGGATCATGAAAACTGGAGTAAGGATATTGTGGCTTCGGTGTTTGGCTTGTATTCTGGGTGGGTTCAGAAGAAGATAGCATAGTCATCTGGAGCACCTAATGGGTATCCTGAGGTTTGAGGTGAGTCTCCATCCCTATAAAAATGCAGAGTATGGTAACAATTAAGATAAACATCTGTTTTTGTTTTGGATTTTTTCTTACCTTTTATTATAGCTCATTATGATTAGATTATGTGTACTTTGGGTGTTTCTCTAGGGCTGTTTTCTGGTGTAACCTTAGAAATTGAATTGGTAGCATTACACTTTTTTGCTAGCTTGTGAGAAATGATGCTTATCCATGTCTTATTCACTAGTCTGCTCTATTATTTTCTTGGGCTTCCCTGCCTCTGACCATGTGTTCTTCTTCCTCTTGTATTCAGAGGGACATGCACTGTGCTGGTGCACCACAAACACAGAAGAGTCCGTGTCCCCAAATAAGAGAGTGAGACATCGTGGTTGTGAAATAACACCCAGGATGGAGCTCATCTGAGAGGTTTATTTATACTCCTGGCTGGATGCACCAATGGTTTCCATGGGAATGGGACAGGCTGCACAGTAGGATGGCTGCTCTTATTGCACATGATATAGAGCTAATGGGGAGGGCTGCAGCCTCCTTAAACCCTCGTTAATCCAGCCCCCCACCAACTCCTCAGCCAGGATGTGCTCATGTGCCACACATGGTTTGATGTAGGTACCACTTACAGGCAGGTCATGGTCTACGATGCTTCTCTACCTATAATAGTATTTACTGCAAAAGATGCAGCTTTTAGGATACAAATGCATGTTCCAGTGAAAGGAAAAAATAAATTCCCCTGCAGTCTTTGGGTGATTATTATTCTAGAGAGTGAAGGTGAGAAGGGGAGTGCTTATTTTTTTTGTTTCTCAAGCAAAACTGCCATCGGAGGGGAAGCAGAATCCAGGCAGGGTTTGCTTCATTATCACTGGGTCATGCTCTTGTTTATCTGCACAGGAGAATCTAGGGGAGAACGTGGGTAGTTTCAGACTGTTGGCTCTGCAGTGTTGGCCCTGCAGCAGACCAGTGATCCTGCCATGCCCGAGGCTGCAGGCCAGGTTCTGCTCTTGGGCCCAAGGCCCCTGCACTCACTATCCATCTCGCAACGCAAACTGCTCCGCGTGCAGCTTTGCAGGGAAAATCACTGCTGGGGGAACTGGTGCTGTCCGTGCCCTGCTATGGGAACAGACAAGATTGTGGCTGGTGTCGCAGCCTTGTGAGCTCTCAAGGTGCCTGGGGCTTTTCCTCAGGCAGCGCTTCCAAGGAGGCAGCGACTCATCCCTGCTCCTTCTAGTAGCCCTGGAAAAGGGCTTGCTGTGTGTGGCAGCCATCCCGCAGCCCCAGGAGCAGGACTTGAGGCCCCATCTGCTCGGGCCAGGCCTCTGCGAGGAGCCGGCAGCACCGTCAGCGTGTGGGCGTCCACAGAGCTGCCATGGCGTGGAGCGGAGGTGGCTCCGCTTGGTAGCGCCCACAGCAACACAACATGGCCGCGTGCGGGCGGCAGCGAGGGGAGGCTCGGCCAGCGCGCCCGCGAAAGGCCCCGGATCCCAGTGCCGCCTTTTCCCCACCGGTGCTTCCTCAGCTTTCACTTCCTCAGCTCTCACAGCAGGCCGTGGCTGCCGCGCTTCCCCATGAGCTTCCTTGGTGTCCGCACTCTGGGGTCATGTCCTCAAGATGGTGTTAGGCGGAACAAAATCTCAATTTACCCTGTTGTTTGCTCCGAGGTCTGGGATTTATGGAAGCGCGTGGGTTTCCCGTGTTCCGCTAAGAGCTTGGTAAAAGTGCCATCTGCTGGGCGAGCGTCTTTGCTCCGGAGGAAAAATCCTTGGAGAAAAGTGAGATTGACAGGGAGAGGCGGAGGGCTGTTAATAATACAGTAGGTGGGGTGGAAGCAGAGGATAAAACACACCAAAAATTGCGTTCAGACAACACAGATGACAGTTATTTTGATTTGTAAATGCCTACCTAGTTGGAAAAGTTGCCATAAATAATGTGCAGCTGTCCGCCCGCACTGATACATGGGTTGTGTTGAGCATGGCTGCAGTCAAGCATGGGACCAATGGGGTCTATATTTTTCACAGTGTATATACAAGATAAACATACAATTTTTTTTCCACATGTTTGTCATTGACAAATCCCTGCTGCACCTACACTCTGTCATTACTGTGCTTGGTCACTTAAGCCTTGCTTAGGGTTTCTTTAAAAAATATCTATCTTCCTTGTGCCTCAGCTAAGGCAGCAAAATCCTGGCTCTGCTTTTGGTGTCTGTTGCACTCATGTGAGTTGCCTGTTTGTTTTTGGTTTTCCTGGTAGAGATGAACAGCAGTGTTAGCACTTGGTGGCAATCTTCAGGTGGGCTTATAAGGCACCAGGCTTCAGATTTCTTATCCCCAGGTTGGGGGGTGCACATATAACTGAGCCATTTTCAGGAGACTTGGCTGTTGCCAAGATCTTACCTGTTCTCTGCATAAACAAAGCACTTAAATCTTCAGGGCTATCAATATTTATAGGTCAATTTGCTTGAAGACCAGCTGGGAGCATTTATCGTTATCTGCTCTGCCTTCCTTAGGCAGCAGAATAGTAGCAGGCCCAGCAGTGGGGGCTGCATTGGACTGGTGCTTGAGGTAAGTTATACAAAAATAGTGTGGGGTTGATCCTGGCTGCATTTCAGGGGTATGGAGCTGGGTGTCTTGATTGGAGTGGAAATAGGTGGTGGGGGCTGGTATTGCCTTGGTGGGAAACAATGAAAAACAGTGCAGGTAACTTTCCTCTTTATAAGAACATCCCACACTAGAACAACTGGTTTATCCATAAAAATACTGCTCTTAGCTACTCCATGTCCTTTCAGAGGTTCAGAGCAACCTTCAGGCAAAGCTGTTTCTGTGTAAGGACTCCCTCAGTTTTGACTTGTAGTATTTTCCTTGATCTGTGCTCAGAAGATGCCTTAGTTTTCTCCTCTGCATTTGGGCTCTTGTTATCTTTGATGGGGAAGACTCTGCTTCAACACTTCCTACTTGCATTTTAAAGACTCTGCTTCAACACTTCCTACTTGCATTTTAAGAGGTTTCTTGTTTTGCCATTGCAACCTCTCAATGTATTTAGTATATTCTTGTTTTGCCATTGCAACTACATGTTTAGTATATGGTACTTTTGTGCTCTGTTGTAGCCTTTCAGAGCAGGGGTCACATCTCATTTGTTCCAAGTGCGTTCTGGAGCTGCAAGGTATCTCCACAGCATATGTAACCAAGTGTGATGTGTTAAAGGCTACTTCAGCCTGTTCCGGTTGTTCTTTAGTCCCACAATATCAACTGGCTCCTGGAATTTCTCCTAGAAGACACTGAAGGTTTGTTTATAGTTAGGTAACTAGTGGGAAGGAAGGGAGAGAGAGAGGGATTTTTATTGTTCCTGAATAGGAAAGATCTCTGAAAACTGCTTAGGAGCAAGTCAGGAGCCCTGGGAGACTCACCTAACCTCAGCTGTGAGTGGTTTGAAATACCACAAATGAATAGCTGAAAAGTCCCCTGAAGATTGGTGAAACGTTTGGGGGCAACCCTTGGTAGATTTATAGATTCGCCTCGAGAACCATGTGGAATTCACAGCTTTGTGTGGCTTTGTTTGAGTATTTGACTAAATTTTGCTTTGCATTCTGGGCTTAGACAGATTTGCAAGAGAAATTAGGGGGAGACAAAGTCTGGAGCCTGAACTGAGCGCAGTGTTCACGTACCCTTGGGAAGCAAGGCTGCTGGGCTTTTTGCACAGCTGTGACCTCCGGACTAATAAGGAAATTTCCCTGTTAAAGTGCACAAATCTTCTAACAGTCCCTTCTTTCAAGGCTGAAATTGCTACCAGTAAATGCCACATCTGAAAATACATTTTTGCACAGTAGTCGACTTTCATGCACCATTTCAGCTGGCCGGGCTTCTTTAGGATCTCAAAGCAGAATTTGCTGTTAAATCAAAGTGCCTTTTTATTTTCTTTGCGCTGTGATTGATATGTTTCATCGTGTCATGGTACTATATATAGCTTCTGCCTACTGGGAGATGTAGCGGCTGCTCCCGGCCATGTCACCTCGGGTCGGATTAATTAACCCTGACATCATACATTTTCATGCACAGAGATCACGTTCCCTGCTGCTTGTAAACAGAAGCTGCCTACAGAATGAACGCAGGCAGGAGGCAATGGGGAGGCTATGTAAACATGATTGGTTTGCAAGGAGCCAAGGCATTTCCAGTGCCTACTAAAAAGAGCAGAAGCCAACTTTTCATCTCCTTGTTTTTCTTAAGGCTTAGCAAGGAACCAGTAAGTTTGCAGCAGCTCTGATTACAAACATTTGCTCTTTTCTTTAGCCCCTGATGACTGTGCTGTTGGCTTGGTGACAACGTTTATCCAGTGTCAGTAGTCAAGCAGTTCAGCAGCACTTGTCTATTCTTTCTGAGACCAAGCTCTCCCCTGTGCCTTGTGGGAATAAGGAAACCAGGGTTTATTTTGGAGGGCCTGTTTCAGGCGCAATGTCACGGGGCAGAATTGGGCAGGGAACATTAGAGCAGGCAGTTAGCAGTGTCCAACCTACCAGCTGTAGAGGGCTGTAATTACT
>JAVCKT010020495.1:19253-29595 GCA_032273925.1 Rhynchotus rufescens | reverse complement strand
CCCGCCCGCGGCGCCCGTCGCGCTGCGCGCCCCGTCGCGGCGGCAGCGGCGCACGGCGCCCGCCAGCCGCCCCGGCAAGCGGCACGGCAAGAAGGCGCGGCTGCGCTGCAGCAAGAAGCCGCTGCACGTGAACTTCAAGGAGCTCGGCTGGGACGACTGGATCATCGCGCCCCTCGAGTACGAGGCCTATCACTGCGAGGGCGTGTGCGACTTCCCGCTGCGCTCCCACCTGGAGCCCACCAACCACGCCATCATCCAGACGCTCATGAACTCCATGGCGCCCGGCTCCACGCCGCCCAGCTGCTGCGTGCCCACCAAGCTCACGCCCATCAGCATCCTCTACATCGACGCGGGCAACAACGTGGTCTACAAGCAGTACGAGGACATGGTGGTGGAGTCGTGCGGCTGCAGGTAGCGAGCGGGCGGCCGCAGCCGGGCTCCGCGGGCAGCCCCGACGCCGCGGCGAGGGCCGAGGCGGCACCTGCGCCCCCAGGACGGGGGGCTCGGCGGGCGGGGAGGGCCGTGCAGCCCCCCCGCCGCCTCCCCGGGCCGCGCTGATCCGGAGACCTGGCCCCTGCGATGCCCCGAGCGGCCGGAGCGGCCGGAGCGCCGGCTCCGAAGCGTTTCTGTCCCGTTTCTGCCCTCTTTCTGCCGCATTCCTGCAAGATTACCGGCCAGAAACAGCCTACGGCCACCGCCTCCCGCGGAGGAGAGGACAAAGACAAAATGAAAAAAAACAAAATGAAAAAAAAAAAAAAAAAAAGGAATTGTTCGGGATTGTAATTACCAGCTAGGTTACGTTTTAAGACAGTAATGAGAAACTGTGAAAAGAGCGAAGTGCCGCAGAAAGCCCGGCCCGGGGCGGACGGCGACGGGGATGGCGGCGAGGAGCGAGCTGGGCACCGAGCCGGGCACCGGGCTGGGCACCGAACAGGGCACCGGGCCGGGCACCGAACCGGGCACCGAGCCGGGTACCGAGCCGGGCACCGAGCCGGGCGCCGGGCCGGGCACCGGGCCAGGCGGCCCACGTCCCTTCTCACTGCAGCCGTCGCAGCTGCAGCTCCAGCCTTCCCCCACACTCGTTTCTAGGATCGTTGCCTTTTCTGGGTTTGCAGAGCTACAAACTGGTGGAAAAAAAAATAGAAAAAGAGAGAGAATAATAATATAAAATGCTAAAAAAAAAAAGACTCGATCAGGAGCAATAATTTAAAAATGCACATTTTGCTTTGGATGCACTGTTGTTCATATAAAAGTTGTAAATATTTGTTTATTTAAACAGACTGAAAAGTGCAAAATGGAGATGAGCAACATGCATTTTTTTAATGTACAAAACATTATATGCACTCCAAATGTTATAATTTCTAATATTTTTAAAGTTTATATTTGAGTTGTACAGAATTAAGCATTAATCAAATATTTCATCCTTACTTAACATTATCATTTCCTTAAAATATTATTACAAGATTTAAATTCTGTTCTAATAATGGAGAAAAAGGTTTTTTTTTTTTACTGTCTACCTCACTATAATGCAAGTATTTACAACTCTAAAGTTATCTGAGGTAAATTAATATTCAGAACATTTTTACAATACACCTTTACTGGACGATACTACAACTATTACTGTATTATTAAACCATTTTTTTCCAAAAAGTCAGCTTGCTTTTATATGTTCCATTATTTGATTATGAGTTCTCAAGTAAACGTTGGCTCCAGTTGTCAAATGCTGTCAGGTTAAGTTGAAGTAAGTGCCACTTTAAGACTTACTTAAAGCCATTTTTCCTATACGAAAACTTCTTTTTTGTATGCTCATAAAATCTTTAGTTTCCTCCTTGGCATATGCTGGTGGCATAAATATGCAAGAAGTTGCATTACGATTTTACGTATTTTATACATTGATTTATGTTAATGTAATTGGGGGAATGCATTAAGTGGAAAAAAATCAGGCAAGCATTTGTAAATACAGTCTGTACCGGGCACGTTTATATACACTGTATTATGATGACAAGCGAAAAGATAATGAATGTTTTATAAATGATATTTATTTTTGATGCAATGGGTAATATATTTATTAAACATTTCCTGGTTATCTCTTAGATAATGAAGAACTATTCAATGAGTAGCTGTTTCGCTAGGAGAGGATCGCAGCCCTCTCGTAAGGCTGGGTGTACAGAGGCCCTGGTGAGTGTGGGGGCTCAGAGCTGGGTCTCTTCAAGGAAAGGTTCATCTCAAACACGTGAGAGCTGGAAGAGCCGCTCACCTTGTAGCAACTGTGGAATGTGTGTGAAAACAAGGATCTTTTCATGGCAAGTGGAATTTCGTTTTACCGGATCACAAGATCTGATCTCCCACGTTTTTCTCTGGCAAACGCTCCCTTTCTGGGACCGGGACGTGAACAAAGGATTCCAGAGCTGGACCTGGGAATGGGAATGAGAGACTGAGCGACCACCACGAGGGTCCGGCCTTAGTTTGTGTGCAGCTTTGCAGAGGGATACGTCTGCGTCGTATTTAATGGTGTTTCAAATTTGTGACTAAAAGTAACTTTGGAAATCGCCACTTTAAGGCGAGCTTTAGCTCTCCTTAGCCTGACCTAACTGTGTGGGGTCCCACTGCGCATCCAGCGTCTGCTCTTATTATAACTGAAAGCTGTGGAAAAATGGTACAAAGAAAGTCTACACACCAGCAAGCTGGAGTACACTCTATAACAAAAGGCAATCAAGATAGATAAGATGTCATAAACTGGAAATGACCATGATGGCAAAATCTGAAATTTTACAACAAAATTCACAGACAGCAAAGCACTTCAAGGCTGAATGAATCATCTCCTAATTTCACTGTCCAGTGAGCAAACGAAGCATCAGATGTATAGACAGTGCTTCAGCTCAAATAATGCAGCATTGCTTTTCAACGCAAGTTCCTTCCAGTACAAAACCAGTATCACTTCTATTACAAGCCCTTACTACATGCTCATGAGCAAGCTGTCTTTTCCCACACACCTCAGAAGCTGTGCTGGGGATTTTTGCTGGACGAAACACACTCCGAGAGGCCTGAGGAATCTCTCCTTAGAGTTCGTCCTCAAAGCAGCAGCAATGAGGGTTTTGCTGTCTTGGATGCACATGGCAGAGCTCTTTGTACCTTCTCCTCTAGCTGAATTTTGGGGAACAGCTTTGATGGCCAGAAAGGATTTGTCCCAAGTGGCTGTGCTTGTTGGCCTCCAGGCAAAGAAGTGGATCTGAAAAGACAAAAAAGTGGTCAGAAGCTGGAGTATCTATTTTGGAGACGAGTCTTTTGGATTTTGATATTAGAAGAGAGGAAACGCTGCCCTTTTTGAGCGTGTCTTTTGGATACTATAGTTAATATAACATTTTCTAAGCCTCTTTTGGCAAGTTTGCTCTTCCTAAAGATGGAATCTCTGCTTGTTTCCTTTTTTAGTTCTGCAATATTCTTTTGTACAAAACTGAGAAGGAGCAGTGCAATTTGGAAAAGGAGACACGTAAGGACAGAGCAAAGCTGAGAGATTGTCTTTCCTTCCTTGTGCCTCCCTTCCTCTCTCCTGTCCTCCCCCTAAGTGCTCACCAGTGACCTGAACAAAAAACATCCATGATTATTGTTTCAGCTTTTAGCACAAATAAGACAAGCTTTTGTTATGGAGCAATCCAAGTATGGTAATTCTGGGGAAGTACAGCTCAAATCAACGTGTCCTGCCAACGTAATAGGAATTGTCTTTCCCCTTTCTCAACTCCCCATGCTCAAGATCGTGTTCAAAGAGGGGAAATAATTCCTTTTATTATGTTGCTGGCCAGAAGAGGGAGCAGAATCTATTAAGTAGTGGATGAGATAGCAGCAAATGAAAGCTGAAGTGAGCCTGCCTGACTAGGTCTTGTGTACCAGCCAACGTTTCGCAGTTCATCCATCTCACTGACTGTGTTGCTCAAACACGACAAAACCACTGACACTTCCTTGAAGTATAGGCATGTGACAGAACAGTTAAATAGAGAATTTAGGTTTTTTTTTTTTTTTATCTGCATTAAAAAAAATACTGGAGGGTATAAGCCCTTTCTTTGTAAGTGGTGCTCCTCCTTTTTAGACTCTGAACTCCCTCTTAAGCAGACTTATGGAGGCTTTTATAATTTTGCAAATGATTTGTGGGGAAAAATAGTGGATGCCCTCCCATAGACAGTAGGCCCAGCCTTCTTCCTTGCTGTCTCTGTGTTGATGAGAGCTCATTTTACTGAAATGTGTAAAACAGACTTGTTTACTTTTACACAGATGTGAGTCCAGAAGTACCTCAAATGTTACCTGGGGTCGGTGTTGATCATCATGTATGAAACATGTTTCTTTAGAATCTCCTAATCTCAGTTTCAGAAGCCTATCTGAAGCCTTGAGGAAGTCAAATGACTTAAATTTATACTTGCCAATCATTCAGAGTCCAGGCATCAAATCAGTGGATTTAGCCTATAGTTTGTTCTGCCCTATAGAGGCCCATGTGCTATACAGCACTATACTGCTCTAGAGAGGGGTTCTCTTGTCAGCATTCAGCTCTATTATATGATTAGATTTCCAAATATTTGCTCTTGTTTCTTTACAATGTCACACTGGCTGTAAACTGTGTATGTTCCAGCTGGTCATTATTGAGAGAGGAAAGTCAACACAGTTGCACTACTGTGCTCATCACCTGCCCCTTTCTCAATGACTACAGCCCTGAAAGCCATCACCTCTCCAGTCTATGTTGGTTAATATGCATTATTATTTAGCACATTACATTGTTGGGTATTCGAAAGGATTCTCCCAGTGTTTTAAACTGAGCTATTTTTTTGCACTGCCTTAGCCCAGCCTATGGGCTGCTATGTTCAAGTATGTCCTACCTTTTGGCTACCTCAGTCTGTCACAAAACGAGAATTGGTTTTAACTTGACAGTCAGTTGATCCATTTCCTGGAACTGAGAAGTCTACAGTCAGAGTGGGAACTTTTATCCTCTAAGGCTACTTTTCCTGCTAATAACTTTCTGTCCATTTTTTTTTTTTTTAAGATTTTTTTAGAGTTTTTTTCCCCCTTGCAGATCATTATTTAATCTGTGGAAGATGGTAATTTTTCCATCTTTAAGATTTTTAGTGCACTGAATGCTTAGGAGAATACTAGGGTAGAATAAGTGAGAAGAATCCTAGGATGCCAACACGCCAATCTAGCATCGAGAGCTTTGAACCATGTGAACCACTAAGGAAATGCGCAGGTGAAGAAGAAAATTGGTGTTTTGGTTGAGAATTTATTTCTAGGGTGGAAGTGGGAAATTGCAGGAGGGCCATAGAAGAACAAAAGGGATAACTTAAGGGCAACCTGCCAAACATCTGAGATGTCTTTACACTAATGCTAAGAGTATGGAGAATAAACAGGAAGAACTAGAAGTCTTGGGACACAACAAAGGCTACAGTTTAATCAGCATCACACAGGCTCAGTGGAATAAATTGCTGCACTTGAATATTAGCAGAGAGAATATAATTTGTGGAGGAAGAACAGGCAGAAAGAAAGAGAAGAGTATTATCCGGTCTATTAGGAATGTGTGGAAGGCCAGAAAGAGGGGAGGGACAGACTTGTTGAAGATAAAACAGAGCGGAACTGTAAAGCTCTCCTAGCGATTACTTAATGAGGAGGAGGAGGAGGTCAATGTAACATTTTTCGAGTGGGACTACTGGGAGTGTCCGGAGGATACGAGGTAGTGGCAATCGAGGACTTTATCTGAGTAGATATTTGCTGGAAGAAAAAAAAAATCCAAGCACAGACAGTTTCTCAAGTTTCTGGAATGTGTTGGGACAACTTTTTGTTTCAAAGAGTGGAGGCAGTTCCTGGAGACATAGCCAGATAAGGCTGTGCTAGATATGTCTAATAAAGAGCAACTTTCTAGAAGGTAATTTGAGCTCGTGGGTTTGTGCAAAACGATTGAGAGGAGGAGAGCAATACTAAATGATTCCTAAAAAGCAGAATTCCATCATTTCAGAGAACAAGTAGAGAAGGTTCTGCAAAGAAGAACTGGAATGAGGCAGGAGTTGAGAGGCAAGTTGGAAAAAAGGGCCCCATAAGAAAGTGTCCTGCTGGAACAGCATAGTGAGAAATGAGGGAGACTGAGTCAAGAGCTGCCTGGCCATCTGAAAACAAGAAGGCAACTCCCAGAAAGTGAAAAAAAAAGGATGCTGCACTAGGGTAAGAGAAAGACTAATGCCTACAGAATGTTAAGGGCACAAAAATAGGAATAAGAAGGAAAAAAAAGGCGAATTCCACTTCCCTGGAATGGCGAACAAAGGACAATTGACACAGATTAAAGTGTGGAACACTTTATTCTTTGCAAATAAGGGGTACCAGAAACCTAATGCAGTTAGGGCTAGTAAAAGAATTGAAAACCAGGCCAGATCAAGGGTAAAAAAAAAGTGAAAGAATATCTGAATAAAATATTAAAAGCAGGAAGCCATGATGACACTTATCTGGCATAATCAAAGAAATAAGCACAGCCAACTTCGGATTACTAAAAATTATCTTTAAGAACACTCAGAAGAATGATGAAATATCCAGAAGTTGCGCATTAGCCAACTTGTCCCAAATACTTTGAAAAATACAAAAAAAAACCCCAAAAGCTTGATAAAGTAGCAATTGTAGAATAATAACATGATAAAGATATCCAATATGAATTTATACAGAACAAATCCCATCCAGCTAGTCTCATTTTCTTCTTTTATAAAGGTGAAGTGAAACTCTGGCGCTTAAGAGGGAGTTCCAAATACTCTTGCTACATGAAAGAGGTGGTTTGGGATATGTACAAAAATGTAATGGCAGGAAGTGCAGAATATTGCACTTAAAGAGAGATCATCTTATGCATAAACTGCACAATGGAAAATTTGGCTATATTATGCTTCTGTAGGAAAGAATCTGGTCTTTATAATGAAATAAATATCTGCCTATGAGTTAACAAAACGATACTGTTGCAGGGCATAATACTGGGCCACTGTATGTGAAATGTGGTAAATATTCTGCACTGCTTTGGACTGGTGATGGCTCAAATAAAGTTCTGTGTCCAGTTTTAGACAAAATGCTTTTGAAGATCATTTTCTGATGTCTTCTAGATTATTAATGGTCTGCCAACCATAGCCCAAATAGCGCTGCTTGGTGATTTAAGTGCATCAGGCATGACATGGATATTTGTAAGACTGGGCAGCTCATGCCCTCATTGTGCTGGAGTCCACAAACTAGGGGTTTTGGGCTTTTCTCTCTCTCTGTGCTTTGAGAGGTGTTTTGAGAAATGACTACTAGGATGGATGGACCTTGCTTGGTCTATCGGAAGAGGGAGCAGTGCAGCTCCCAGGAGCTCTGTGCACAGAGCACACAGCACCACAGCTCACAGGGCCTTTTCCTCACTAACTGCTTGAGTCTGAGGAGATGTGGATGCCCTGGCATTCCCCTGCAATTCACCTATGCACTCCTCTGCCTCCATCTTCCTTGAGAAACTCAAGCCTACATTTTCCTCCTAAGGTGGGAATAAGGGGATTTATTGTGATGCCTATTATGGCCTCTAAACTGGACAGAACTCCTGTGAAGATGCCTTTGGTGCTGAGCAGAGTGGAATAAAGGTTTCTTATAGCTTTATATAAGGTATTTTGTTTAGTGCACCCAGCTAATTGCTCGAAGATAGAGTATTTCGCTCAGTCCTCCTCCAGCAGTGTCCTGCACTTGGTAAGACTCTCTTGTTGCTATCATAAAGCAACAGCCTATGGCATGACAGCAATGTGCTATTTTGATGAGCTTCTGTGAATTTACCACACTCCAGATGTTTTTGATGCTGTTATGTTCAAATGAGACCAAAAAAACCCAAACCCCAACTTCCTCCAAGAAGTTCTCTGAGTTTTCCAGGGAATGTTGTTCATCACATAGAGCTCGTGTACTTGCAGTTGACTCACCAATACCTTTCAAAAACACTTTCCTTTCCTGAAGCATGTCCATATGGAATTCTGTTGTTCTCTGTGTCACTTACTATTTGTAGTGTGGGATTACTACTCATGCATGGGATGAGCTCTGTAGAGGAGCTTTGGATCTTATTGTGACTGCCCAGGAAAAACCACACCAAAAGCTCTGGTCCATCATGTAACAGCAGTCCTGATAACAGTGAACTGAATATTGATAATCAGACTGTTCATATATCTGTTCCACCTTGAAATAAGGTTGGCGCTGGTGATGTCACAGGCTCCCGAATGTTTGTTGCTTTGTTCTGATATTTTTGAGCGAAATAAATTACTGCTGTCACCCAGAACTGGAATTCTATAAAACATCCTCCTCTTCCTCTTTGCCAATACCTAACACCAAGCTCTGTGAGCAGAATATTCTCATCAACACGCCTGATGTTATACTGCCCTCCTATCTATCATTCAGGTGCTGTTTCTTTTTGTTCTTGTAGCCCAGAGCTCCACAAACCTATTTAACCTGGAATTTACCTCTGCCAGAGGTGGCTCTGCTGGGAGGCTGTGCAAACAAATTAATCACTGACCAAATGGGCAGCAGAGCTGACAAACATATAACAGCTACTGCAAGTCTGCCTGAAGAGAGATAGAGGAAATAAAGAAGAATTGTTCATCATTTAAGGACTTTTTGATTTTTTTCTGACTTTAAATTTCTTCCTAATGGGCATCTTGGGGAGATGGAGAATGTGCTGAGAGGGGCTTAACTAGGTGGGTTCATCCTAGGCCATTAAAAGTGTGCCAAAATATTTGAAAATGCTGACATTTTTCTTGAACAAAATGACCATGTTTCTATATTTCTGTGCATTTTTCTCCTTGTCTTGTTGACTAGTCATAACGATTGCCTGTGTAACTGTCTTTATGACACAATTTCTCTTTCTTTTCCTTATTGCTGGGTACTAGAATTTGCAGGGATACCTACCCATAGCTTTCTTTTTATCATTTCAATGTTATGAGATTTGAAAGAGCCAAAGTAGCTCAGAGAAGATGTACCCGTACATATCCTACTTTCTATGGCTTGGTATTTTCTGTGTATATCCTTACATTGCCAGCTCTGGGGTCTGCTCTGCCTGCTCGTGGTGGCCACCAGGACAGGTCCTTTAGCACGACAGTGGGATTTGTTTCCTTTGGTGTAGCCTAGTGATGCTTTTGCTTCCTTTCTTCTTTGGTTCTGGTCTTTTCTGCCTGTGGCAGTGCTTACACCAGAACCTCCTGGGCATGTAGGTTCATGTCTATTCTAGCAGGGGGTGGCTTGTGTGAGGAACCGTACGCAGGCAAATTCAAAGCAGATTGCTTTATACAGTGTCAAATTCTATGGAGATGGAACATGATATGATATGTTGAAGCGGGATATATAGCATATGGCCATAATTCAAGGAAACACATTTCTCCAGCTGGATACCTGCTATTGAGTTGGAAAAAACATGTGTCCTGCATTCTGGTAGGCTTCCACTGAACAGTGAGAGGACATGAAATTAGAGTCATTTCTGGTGTGGAGTATCAGCCAATGCTGACATTTCTCTGATGGTTGTTACAACAGGCAAAGCACAACCTGAAAAGCTTTCCAGAGCTCTGCAGCCCTGGGCGCACGCCTGGAGATGGCTGCATGCAAATAGGCTGATGACTTAAGCGACTTACTGTGTATTAATCATCAACTGAGGCCTCCTGCCAGGCAGAGGTAGCTGTGCGTGCCGCCTCTCCCGTGGTTCAACTGCTAAATACCTCGTGGTCAGACCTATGAGTAATTACCTGCCTCAGCCTACTCCAAAATAATGAAGCGAGGCTAAGCCGTTGCCCTGGAGCAATCCATCCTTCCCAGCGTTGTTGCTCCCTGCCCGCCGATCGGCTGCGCTCCTTCCTGGCATCCCGCTGCACCCTCCAACTGAACTGCCCCATCCCTCAGCCCCCTGGGAGAGGACCCTTTCCTAGTTCCTCTTTCTCTCCCACTTCCAGATGTGACTTTTTCCACATCAGTCACTCCTTCCTACCACACCAGACCCCAAATCTCTCAGTCTGGCAGCTCCAAGAGGTGTGTTTTGCTCAGGAACGTGGTGTGCTTTTATTCCTCTCCCACAACACTAACCTGGGAAAACAATGATAAAAATCTGTTTTCCCTAGTGCATGCTATGTTTTCTTTTATATAAATTTATATACATATAGAATCATAGAATCACAGAATGCTTAAGGTTGGAAGGGACCTCACAGGTCATCTAGTCCAACCTCCCTGCTCACGCAGGGTCACCTAGAGCACGGGGCACAGGGCTGCGTCCAAGCGAGGTATTTATAGACAGTGATCAGGTCCCCCCTCAGCCTTCTCTTCTCCAGGCTGAACAGGCCCAGCTCCCTCAGCC
>JAVCKT010020495.1:0-14531 GCA_032273925.1 Rhynchotus rufescens | reverse complement strand
GCATGGGAATATCGTCTCCATTGGCCCTGGGCTGGGCTTCATGTGGCCACCTCAGAGTTTCAGTGGGGAAGTCGATATCATTCCCAAGGATGAAGATTCCCTCTTCCTCGAGGAGCCACACTGGAGTATCTAGGGTAACCAGACTCTCTTCTTCGCTTCTGTGCAAGGCTGGCAGCATTAGCATATCTTCCCTGCAATACTCTTGGTTTCTGAGTGTTCTTTTTGTTCTATAAGAGTTTGGAGGAGCCACAGGTTTTATTGCAAGTGTCTCTGATAATCCTCAAAATTTCTTGTCACCTGCTCTTCTCTTTGGCTGCCTGCCATCAAACCCTCCCCTTAGCCTTCTTAATCCACTCTGCTTTCTGCCTGCTGTCAACCATCATCATTTCCTTGGGCATAACTTCTAGGAACTAGCTATCTAACCACACTTTCTCTTTTCCTTCTGACTCCTTACCTGGAGAGAGACATTTGTGCTGTGACTCAGCAATGTGAAAGTTGCCTCCTTGCAGATTATAGGAATTTGAATGTCCTTACTTGTAACTTTCAGGTCTTTTTAGTTGGAAAACCTTAAATAAAAGAGCAGTGACACTGCAGTGCTCTGCCTTTGACATGGACCCTCTTGGGGTCCGAAGCGGAGAGCTGTCCTCTCTCCCCTCCACACATGCAGATCTAGCACATTTAGCCTAGGAGGACTGTGACACAGAACACCCAACATTGAACATTTCATGGGCTAGGGAAAGGGAATTTTAACTTGTATATTTTTCCCATGAAATTCAAGGATGTTGTTGTGCTCCACCTCCCTCTGCCTCTCACCAAAAAAAAAGAGAGAAAAGAAAAAAACTATTCAAGTTTTTTACTTCTATGTTAAATTTCTGCTTTTGTAGCCAGAATAAGGGGGAAAATTGCAAGTTAATTTCCAAGTATCATCCCACTTCAGATTGCTGCCCTCCTTTCACGTCTGGATAGTAAGTGGCTTGATCCCATGAAAGCATTGAGCCTCATACATCACGCTTTATAAAGTGTGCTATAAAATCACACTATAAAATATGTCTCACTGGCTCCTCCTGGTACTAAATAGCTTTTTTATCAGTGAAACCTAGTTTTCTTATTCTCCTTCTGGCTATTCCTTTTGTGGATAGAATCACACTGGAGCTCTACCTAGTGACAGAAGTTGAATGCTTCCTGCTTTAATGTTTATTTAGCAAAACATTTTACATTCCTGGAGAGATACCAGTCTGTCATTAATGGATTCTTGGCTCAATGCCAGCAGCTAATAGTTTTATTGGTCTTCACAGCACAGCTCCGTGATTTCAGTAGCTTTGCTGAACTGGGTTTTTCTCTGATTTTTTATTTTTGATCAAATAAAGTGCAATGAAGGAGAAACAGAGACAAGGGCCATTGCTCTGTGCTGCCCTGGCCCCACCTAGGACCAGTCTGTGACGCTACGGGATGCCCAGATGCACCCAGTCCTGTTCCCCAGCCCTGCTTTTGCCTGTCACCCTCCCAAAATATACCTGAAAATCCAGAGCTGAACTGTGCCCAGGCAGAGCCCTGGGCAGAGCACGGGAGCAGCAGCGTTGGGAGCTGCAGTTGCAGCATGAGCCTATGCTTAAAACATCTGTCTTGTCTAATCTCATTTTCCGTCGGTAATTAAGACTGAGCAACCTCTTTCTTAGACCCTCTTCATCCATTAGTCTCCGTGACAAGAGGAAAAGTGGGAGCCTCATTATTTTTAAATGGGGGCTTGCATTTGTCTTTCAGCTGGAGAAGTCAGGGTGTTATATACGTACGTATGCATTTCAATGGGATGACGTAGCTGGAGAAAAATGAGCGCTTCGGTGCTCCAGGTCAAGTTTGTTTAACACTACAATGTTTTAAAACAAGGTGATGCCATTTCAATTAAATGTCTCAGAATGTTTTGCAAGGTAATTGTTTAAGAAACTTTTCAGAACGACTTTTGCAAATCAGGCGTGCCTTGCAATGGCAATAAAATAGTACGTGCTAGAATAATGGAGCTGGGGACTTTATTAGAAATGAGGAAAACAGTAATATTTTCAGGACAGCCTGGTTTGTAACAAGGCATTGTTACATAACTTAGCAATTACAGCTTGCAATATATTTATTTTGCAACATTTTTGTTTCTCTCTCACAGCAACCTTATGATACTAAACTGTTTAGAAGAAGAGAAAAAAAGCAATGAATTATTAAGCATTTGTATTGCTAGTGTACCCTAGGACCAGCTTGCAGCTCCCTTTTGTTTGTGGCATTTTTCTTCTATGTTGCCTTTGCATTTTCCATTCACTGGAGACACTGGCCACTTAAGAATTAACTCTGACTGGTTCTTAACGCATTGCAAACTCTGGATTTGCAGCATGGTGAGTTTCTTGTTGATTTGTCGATGTTTTGCTTGGGATTTTTTTTTTTCACCAAAAAACTCTGGGTATTTGACTCTTCCCTGTAAACATTTGAAAGAAACATTTGAAAAAGCCACAAGAAAAAAACAAGAGTGTCTGATTCTCTTTCTAGCAGGGATAGAAATCAGAGGGAGAAGCTTTCCAAAACGAGCATCAAATTCTGATCTCTTTTACAGAAGAGTAAATCCAGAATAATTCAGTGCAGTTACTTCAGATTTATGCTAGCATAAATAAGCTGAGAATTTGGCTCTGGGAATCCCTGTAGCTCCCCATTTGCTCATCTAACAGCTGGCAGCTTGCTTCTTGCTGTTCCTTTTGCTTTCTGGGCTGATCTGTCTTGCCTGGTGCTCACGTCAGGGCCTTCGAGCTTGGGAGTTAGTTAAATGAGCAAATGTGTTTCGCACAGCACACAGCTATGAATGGCTCAAGACGCTTCACATGATCATACATATTTCAGATTTCCCAAAGGCCACAAATTAATGACTAGTAAATGGATAGAAATATTACTTCACACAGTATGTAATCAGCCCGTGGAATCTGGTCCTACAGGAGGTCACTGGTTCAAATAACGGGTCAGGATTTGAAAAATTGCTGGTAATTTTGTGTCAGCTAATTACCCCTGGAGCTGGGCAAGCAAAGATGGAGGCAAGCAGACTCTCATGCCAGAGGACTCGCCGGTTCCCCTGCAGGGATCAGGAAGGAATTTTTCCCTTAGTCTGTGGTTGCGCCCAATTGGCAAAGTCACTTTTCCCTGCTTTGCTCTGCTACACACGGCGGGAGGCGGGAGAAGGGAGCAGGTAAGACAGAGGTTTGAAGGGCTCTGTCTCCACCAAACCTCAGATCCCAACACCTTTTCTCTCTGTGGTAGGTAAGATTTAGATCTCGATCCAAGCCTGGACCTGCACTATCTCACTCTCTGTTTTTGCTGCTTGCTGAATGTTGTCTGTGTGTTAGATCTGTACACATCCACTGCTGGATACACACAGAGAAAAATTCTAACATTTAAATATATATGTAGATGCACTTGATGCTGTGTGTGTTTAGAAACTGTCAGACACCCAAATCTCTTCTAAACCAAAATGTGTGACCAAGAGGTAAGTTACAAGTCCCTGCTTGGGCATTTTGATTTGTGGTCCCATTTCCCCAGGAAGTTTTCTCTCAAAGCCACCAACCTGCTCAATGAAATTGCTCAGCCATAGGTGTCTAGAAACGTTTGAGTTGTCCTGAGATATCAAGACAGGCTGGTGGTTATTAGACAAGGATAATGGGAGACCGTAGCCTCCAAAAGCTCTCAGAAATAGCTCAGGCTGTTTTCCAGGACTGGAGAAATCTTCCCAGCGCAAAGAGTAATTGCTGCCTAAAGCTCCACCAAGGATACTATTAGTAATAGATGTATGGTGGGGCTGGTTGTTTATACCCTCAGACCAGATCTTAGCTTGGGTTAATTTACCTTGCAGTATGGACATGACTGTCTGCAGACCTTAGACCAGGGTCCAGATCTAACCAGGACTATAAACATGCCCTCAGAAGTGCAACTTCTTGCAAATTCTGCCTTTTTAAAAAAGCTAGCTGGGACACATAATAAATAAGAAAGGCTGCAAGGACTCCCACTGGAAGTGGGAATGAAAGATATGAGTGCTGAGAAGATATTCACATGAAGGCAGCAATGTACCACAGGTAGGTGGAATTTAGAGTGCAATTAATGAAATCCTGGATTCTTGTTTAGCAATCCTCACTTGTTGTGGAAGTATTTAGATAGGTTGACCCTGCACTAAATAGGATAATCTTGCCAGTTTCAGGAAAGTCCTCTGGCAATCATATTACATGGAAAAAAAGATGTATTTTAGAATTGCGCAACCTAGTTGCATCTGCACAACTTTGCAGCACATGGACAGAGCCTGAGGACTGCGCAGAATTGCATATCACTGGATTCTGGTTTGAGATGCGTACACAGAGTCATTACTTTTTTATTACTAACTGCTCTGACTGCATAAAGCACCTGAACAATAAAGACATTCTGGTTTCCTGTCACAGCCGGGAAAGTGATGTTGATGGGAAATCTGTCCCTAGCTCCTCTCAAGCCAACAGCTTTGCCGTTGAGGTGGCCAGAGGAATTTGTGGGAGCTTGCTAAGCAATTGCAAATTCTGATTTGGTCAGATTCAGACAGCAAAAAATCTCTTCACACATAGAAGATCTTCCAGAGAGGTTTATACAAATGGCAACACTCTCACTTGACTCGGGGGAGCTGTCACTTGGCAGGTTCTTAGAGGAAATCCTCACATTTCTGTCTGGAAACCGGAGAGTGGATCACCACATGGTAACTCTATCAGTTCTGAACAAGCACTGTCCTTACCTTCCTTAGGTTCAGCTGAAAATGAGTGCACAAATAGCTTCAGCACTTTGAGAGCTCATTTGAACTGCTGATCAAAGAAGTCGTGACATTTCTACTTTGTTCAGTACAGCTAGGGACAACTAAACACTCTGAGATGATCTTTTTGGCAAGTAGGAAAACTCTTTCTGCTGAAGTTGCCCATGATGAAGCTTGCAGCTGCGGTGAATAATCTTTGGATTCCCAATCCCCTGCAGATGCAGACACAGCCCTCCTCCCTCTGTAAGCAACAACCTCTGTTTTCCTCTGCTCCTTTGTCAACTGCTAACAGAGACCTGCCAGCAGCTGCAATACAATCATAAAAAAGCAAAGATCTCCACTCACCTCTGTTCCCTAAACAGCTGTTCACAAATATCCTGCTCTTTACCATATTCAGTATGTTAAAGTACCTGCAAGTAATGTTTTGTCAGCTGTTGAGAATCCAGAGAGCCTCCAGCTTTTGGAGCATGGAGGCCCACAATGGAAGTATATTGCAAAAAATGACATGTCTCCCCAGCCTCGCAGACCATGGAGCTGAGTGGAGCAGTTGCTTCAGCAGGCAGATCTGCTTGGATTCTCAGCACATCTCCACCAAGTCTGATTGGTTTCAGATGTCCAGAAAGTCCCACACTCTTCTATGTTTATGATATTTCCTTCTAGAGATATACTGAGGTGGAGGTGGGGTCCATGAACACCAAAGGCTTATATCTAAAGGGTTCATCTAAAGAACTGAGGGAAGAATTTGCCATCCATTTAAACAAGACGTTTAATGAAATGAAATGCATTACAGGAAAAGAAAATACAATTGTGGAACATATTGCTGGAACTAAACAGTACCTAGGTTGAGAAAGGTTCTCATATCCTAAAGAATTGCTGATCAAAACAAGGAAGGGGGTATTCTCCTTTTCCTTGGAGAAAGACCAGGATACCAGAGACCAAGATTCAAATTCCTCAACCAAACTAGAGAGCCCGGGTCGCCCCACTTGGCTGTGACCATCAGCTGTTTAGTGAGTCTGTTTTTTTCATGAAAATTTCTATTGAAGACTTTGTACTTTGACTTAGTTCTATAGAGAAATAAAAAAGGATAAGTTTCATGCGAAAAGGAGTTCTGAATTTATTGACAGGTCTAACTAGGAATGTGAGGTAAGATTGAACTCTAGGGGTACTACATATCTTTTTCCAGTGGTGTATACTTTGGACATCACATTTTAGGATCTAGAAATACAAAACATTTTTACATTTTATTTTGTAGTTTTGTGATATCCAGACTTAAATAATACATTATTTTGATGTATGCATATGTGTATATGTGTATATGTGTGTGTGCAAATATATAAGTAAAAATATCATACGCAAAAGTGATCAAAACCTAACAGAATTCAAATAACCATTTTAACTTAAAGAGTTAGTCTTGAGATACATTAAGACATTATACCGTTTTTCAAGAGCAGGAATAGAGGAACCTTTAACTTGACGAATGCTAGCCTTTCAGCAAAATGTTCTTCATTAAAAACATGTATGAAAAAATCATGAACCTTGTGGATGTGTCTATCTGATAGTCTTCAGTTTCCCCACTTCTGTTCTAAAGCTGTTCTGTCAGTTTGTGCAGTGTGATGGAGCAGGTCAGTGGTCCTCCTGGACTCCCTTGTCACTGAAAAGGCACTGTTGAAGCACTGAGAACAGGGACACTTGGCAGTCCATTAAAATGTGGCTAAGTCTCCAGCCTTCTGCCTAGCAGCCCTAGATTCACAGGGCTGGAAAGAGAGCCCACAGCACCCTCTGTTCTTTCCTCTTCCATGCTGTGCTCAGCTGAATCAAGTATCTGGGATCTTCAACCGATTTAACTGTTCTAGTCATTTCTTATCTAGATTATTTGCACTAGGGTTTTCTTTTTTTGAATGATGTTAACAGCAGGGGTAACCATGATGTATGTATATCCCTGTAGATGTCCCTGTGATGTCCCGACAGAGCTACTGATGCCATCACATCAGCAGCCACTGCAATCTATGCTGGCAACCCCTCTGAGGGTACTAGTTCATAGGAACCATCAGAGCTACTATCTCTCTGGGGTCGGTCATAAAGAGTTGTCATCCACATCATCTTCCTCCTCTGGGTTTGCCAGGAGCTGCGCTTGACCTCCAAGGACTTCAAAACGTGATTCACTGCGTGTTAGAGAACGTCCATTCCTCCGGGTAGCGATCAAGTTGCTTTTGATGTGGGTCACGGTGGAAGGAGGAAGGCTGCATGATGTCACTGGTTTCCCTCCGTCCTGCGACGGACCCGCGCAGCGCTGCCAATGTCAACACGGAGCGGTGGTGCTGGCCGGCTGCGAGTGCTCTGCCGAGCCCTTCCAGCCCCGCAGCAACAGCCGGGATTTGACCGGTCTGCTTGGCGGCTGCAGGCAAAGTCTCACGGGCCCCTGCAGAGAAGCGCCACAGGTGACTGTCACATAATTAAGTGTGGGGCTGACCTATAGCTTCTATTTTAAAATAAATATTCCTATAGCATTTTTTATGGCTCCGCTTGGTGATTGCTCTGTGAGGGGTGGGAAGGGACGAGCAGGGGGTAGGTGGAACAGGGGTGTTTAAGACTGAGAGGGATCCAAGACTCTTTTTTTCTGGTATTCATGTAGCCATGCAAGACGTTATTAGAAAAGAAAATTTGTGTTCTAATCGGTCTGCACTGAAATTTTAATTTTCCTAGGATAGTAGCATTCAATTTCCAATTTTCTGGGATTGTGGGAGCAGGAAGTAGTGCAAAACAAAAACGTGGTCATTGTAAAAGTCACTTGGCTTTTTAATCTTTGAAAAACCTTGAAATAGGTTTGCAATAGGAAAGCTGAGGGTCCCCAGATGGCCTCTTACTGGCCCCAAACCACTTCAAAGCGGCATATCTAGAGCTAGTAACAGCAGATGCTCACAGGACTATATGGACAGTGCAGGGGGGTGTCTTTGGTCTCCAATGAAAGCTGGTGTCTTGGCAGAGTCCAGAGCCAGAGGATTTGCCTGAGCTGCACAGGTGTGTGCATCAGCCTGAGGAGAAGGATGGGCTGAGTGAGATGAAGGAAGAAGAGGAGCACTTTGGGAAGGCAGTAGGAGAAGATGGGTTCCTGCCTTTGAGGGGTGGTAGTGATGGGGAGAAGGATGGCGAAAGCGTAGGATATGGATTTGGGATGCTGCTTTGGAGGGCAGGAGATGTCAGAGGATGGGGAGGAAGGTGCCTTCTCTGAGAAGGCAGAAGGTGCACACAGACGACGGGCAGCTGGGGACCAAGACAGAGCCCAGCACACGGAGCCTCTACCGCATGTTGCAGGGAGGAGCTGTGCGAGGCGACCTGTGATGGAGGTGGGCACAGAGTGGGTTAACGTAAGTGGTTTATCATGGAAGCAGCAACTTGTAACCTGATAATCTGCCCACCGGTAACTGAGAGCTACCTCCACTGCACTCCCTGACCTGGCCGTTCCTCATGGCTGGCTAGATCCAGACTGTCCAAACACAGCCGGTGGGTGCAAAGGCCAGGATATAAGATTTCCTTGAAAGCTAGCATGGACACCGCAAACAAAGAATGGCAAATTCATCCTTATCTCTTCCCTCTTCTGTATCTCCATTCCTCTTCCCTGTTATTTCTTGTCATGGGTTATTTCTTGGAATTGAGAGCTTCAGAAAAGAAGGTGGAAATCTGGACAGGATAGCTGAAAAAAGACAACGAGACTTGGGGCACATTTTTTTTACATTCAGGGAAACTCCAAGGCTTCTGGGTCCACCTGACTGTGAGCTCCAAATATTTTTACAGATATCTTGTAATTAGAGGATCCTAAACAACCTAGCCATAGATAACAGGATAAGTTGATACTCAGGAGACAGATATGTTTTCTGAACCTCCATGGAAGGATTTAATGCCCTGATTCACCTCCACATAGACCAATACTACATTTAAAACAAGAAAGACACTGTTAGACAATTTGCTGGCCTGAAGTGTAGTTTAGAATCTCTCAAACCAGGTGCATATTAAATTTTCAGAGTAGCAGGCAACACTGACCTTAGTTTCCAGACTGCAGAAAACATATGCCATCGTGGAAAATGTGTATCCATATGTCCATCCTTTTCATTCATGATATAGCTGCAGGACAACTCACACAATATGTAGTATTTGAAAATTTTTCCCATGCCCCATTTTGGATGTGAAGAGTAAGAGGGTTAGTGTGGCACTGCACTGTGATGGCAAAGATACAAAGGCATTTCCTAGGACTGCACATCCTCCAGGTTTACCCATAATGCAGAAAAACACAAATTATTCTGTAGATGAAACCTGTGGAACAGTGAAGCTTGCCTGAGGAATGTGACAAACAAAGCAAGTGGATCCATGGATGGGACCAAGGACAATGGGCAGGACTGGCAGGAGGAAAGCTCTGCCAGCAGAGAGGAGGAAAGCTCTACCAGCAGCAGCTAACAAGTAACAGGATGAGACTTATGGCAGGACAATGACATGAAAAACAATCTCCAGATCACTGGAGAAACGGAGGAAAATGGCAGCATGAGGCTAAAGGCAGCCAGAGGGAAGCATTTGTAATGTGATCCTGAGACAGACATCTAGGTAGACCTGGAAAAGATGACCAGAAACAATGAAGGAGTCATATCTTCCTACTTGGATTCCACACATGTTTCTAGAACACATTTCTTTTTTATTTTTTTCTTGGTCACTAGATCTTATTGCAACAAAGAAATCCTTCACTCTGCCACCAACTTTTCTTAACAGGAACAAACAAGAGAAATCCTTGTTCTGCTTCAATCAGAAAGCGTAATTCTGGAGTCAGGCATAACAGTGATCCTAGAATAGGCATTGTGAGCGGATGGGCTTAACAAACCCAGAAGAACCAAAGAATGAAGAAATCGAAATGGCCTGAGTGGAATTAGAACACAACTTAAAGAAATTGCAACAAGATCTAAAACAAGGTCTGCAAACTTTGCAGTGGGAATTAAGATGTGAGGCAGCTGCAGATTTCAGAGCAGGAATTAGAACATAAAATAAGAGCTGGAGGCTTTGCAGAAAACGAGAGAAACATCTGGAAATTTCTCTATAAGGCCAAGAGGGGAGCCTCAGAGAGGAAATTATGTTAAAGGGAGCTTCTACAAAGTGATTGCCCCCTTTGGGAAGCTACCCAACTGCATCATTTTTACTTTGCAAAGGTTTTGCTCAAGGACTTGGTAACATGATTGTCATGGTCCACAAATAATTTTCCACCATGTTGAAGGAGATCAAGACTCTTTTAAGTTGTTTGGAACCTGACATCAGAAACGAATACTTTAAAAACACACTAGGTCCTCTAAATACATTGGAAGTCATGATGATCAAATAGTATCTAGATTTTACTGAGATAAAATGGAAGGGTTTTTAGCATTTTCTTAACTTGCTTGTAATTTAGAACTCTGAAGAGTCAGAATGCCTAGCTCTAGTAGCATAAAAAATATGTCAAAGGAAAAATCATCCTCGTATATATATATTTGGATAATTTCAAATTCAGCTCCCTAAATTCATGGCTGAGAGTATGAACCAAAAAGGCATTTTGAAGCGACTTTCAAGCAGCAGCCAGAGTGATTCTTACCTACTTACATATTAAACAGTAAACTGCAGTGAGCACTAAAAAAACGTGTTACAATAGTTTGTCCCATAAATATTTCAACCATTTCTTTGGCTGAACATCCATGGTTAGAATAGCCCTTGCCATGATCATCTGGATCATCAGTTCCTTGGAGGCCACTGGAAAATTGCTAGCTGACGTCTCTGTGAAAAAGCCAGTGCTTATGGCAGGGCATTGAGGAAGCATCTGCTGTGCTGGATATAGCAGGGAGATTTGTGTCAAAAAGGAGACTGAAGTTTTAAGGCAAAAAGCGCTTTCCTCCTTTTACAGAATATTTCTGGGGGATATTCAAAAGGAGTTGCCTCCCTTCGGGTTTGGGGCTCAAAAATCAAAACTGTGAAACAGAAATCCCAAGAATTCCTCATTGGGACTACTGAGCCTTAGATGTTAAAGTTGACGCACCTTTGTGGGTAAGAGCTCATTTATACACATGATTTATGCCTCCTGGAACGAGAGCGGGGCAGACTTAACGAGTGGCAGGTTTTGAATGGTTGCAAGGAGACATTATTAATGTCTCCTGACTTGGTGCCCTGCCCAACTTTGAACTTCTTCTTTCAATTGCACGGGGCTGAACAAGAGCTGCATGAGTTTTGAAGCATTTCCACATAAAATAAGCTTTGAGACAGATGGAGAAATGTGAGTTTCCTAATGAGGCCTACCAAAAGAAAGCAAGGAGGAAAAAAAAGCGGGGGGCAAAGCAAGAATATTCCTCAATTAGAACAAAAAAAATTAGAAGGACTAAGTTCTAGTGGCAATGGCTGTGCTTTGGTGGGTTACACCATCACTGCAGATCAGAGGGCAGGCTTTTTAAAAGAGAGCATTTGTAACCTCTTTCACCCACTTCCCAGGCCTGACAGCTTGCTCAGCAGCATTAGGGTCAAGCAGCTCCGTGTCCATAACCACAGGAACAACGTTCTCCGGAGTGAGAGAGCCTGAATCCCAGGCTTAATTTATGGAAACGTGCACAAGATGATTCAGTAGGTGCTAATGCTGCTAATTCAGTAGGTGCTAATGTGTGAATAATTATAGACATATTTAAGCAGCTGGTGTCGTGCCTTCAAAAGTTACTGTGCATGGAAATTAATAGCTTTGCGGTTGCATGTATGCTTGACATGTTATAAAATGAAGATGTTGGTAGCAGCTCCATGTTTAAGCTTGAGTCAAGATTTGCCTTTGAAGCGCAATTAAAATCTTTGCTTTACACTTTAATGTCTTTAGACATGGCACAATAGATCCTTGGGGAATAAGTGATTTTTTCTTTGCATTCTTTTAATGAAATGCTGTTTGTTTGCAGGCTGCATCTGTTAAGAATTCTCCTCTATTCCCTTTCACATTTCTCATGTTCCTCTAGCGTTACAAGCTCAGTCCTAACAAGCTTTCTAGATACATGTACAGATAATATCTTTGAGTTAAGCCAGTTGAAAACAAACCACCCAAACAAATATTCCCTTTATTTGGAATAACTGTTTTAGGAATAGACGTTGGAGCTTCTCCTGTCTGATTAAATAGCTCCAGATTGATACTCTGCCCTGAGTGGACAATGAATGGACACCTTGTATAAATGTCCCTTGTGAAGTGTGTCCTTGCATGAAGTGTAAGTACCCCAGAGGGAGCGAGGAGCTGAGAGTTCACTTTGTGTCCCATTGGGTATGAATAATAATTTCAGTGCATTTTGCTTTTAGGACAAAGAGGTTTCTAGGCTGCTGCCTGGAGGTTCTCAGCACCTTCATGATCAGGCCCCTACGGAGACCTCGTCCAACAGAGGTGTTGGCAGCGATGATGTGACATGGCTCAAAGGCGAGCACCTTTGAGACAGAAAACAGGATCAATCCAACGCCGCCTGGTAGATCTCCCAGAGTCATCCTGACAGCTATGGGAAGCACTGTAGTTTTTTGGCCAGATAAAGGGGCAAGCCTGGCCTCCTTCTCTGCTCCCTCCTAGCACTGCGTCCCCTTGGTGGGGTTGGTGCCTCCGTGTGGGGCTGGGGCTCTGGGCCAGCACATCCAGCATTTCTGCAATGTCCACGTGCCGCTGGAGCGGGAGCTGCTCCTCCCCACACCAGTGCCTTGTGCCAGCCTTTTCCCTAGGAGCAGGTGATGCGGGCTCTGCTCTCTCTGTTTGCATTGCTGGAATGGCCATTGTCAGAGAGTCACGGCTTTGGACGGGAACCAGCCCGCAGCCATGGAGCACGTCGCGGCTCTTGGATTGATTAAATAGGTATGCAAGAAGGCTTTGCTCCAGCAGCTGCTTCAAATAGCTGTGCATCGATCTGACTTCCAGTGCCTCAGTTTTTAATACATGAATAGCGTGTTAAGATTTCATGTTATCATTTGGATGAAATTCAGATATTTGAACATGGAATGATATCCAGCACTTTTTCTGTGTTTCCAGGAATTGCATACTAATCTACTCTGTTCCTCTGCAAAATGCATAAAGCTGTCCCTCCATACTGCACAAGAATGGCTCACTACTCTTAATTAAAAAAGTCCAGGATTACAGGCAAGAAGGTTCATTCTCATGTGCTTTGTATGCAGGCAAGGAAGTCTCTGAGCTCATGAATGGTTCGTTTATACAGTGCTTTAATTCTTATCTTCTCCTTGAGTGCTCCCAGTCTTTTAAAAATGTTGGATAAATTTGCAGTGGATACCCCTTGCCTAAACTGATTATCAGTATCAGATCCAAAAATAATTTAATTCCTCTAAACATTACCTGTTGCTTCCTGTTACACCGTACAATAGTTTATTGTCTGGCTCTGTTGTTCCACATTTTGTCATGTCAGCTGAAGCTGCAGATGGACTGAAAGGGGAGATGAAAGTGTTCTGCACTCCCTTACAAACCATAAGCCAAAACCCAGGGAATGCACTTTACATCAGATGCCCCCTAGCAATGTAGATAATGACTACTTTACCTTCATCTTTGTGCAGATATCTGTGAATTGTCTGGGATTCAGAAAGTATGTTGTGCATATGGGGGGGGGTTGGGGCAGGGAGAGGGCAGTGTGTGTTCCTGAGATAAAAGCTGAGTTTTCATTACTTGTCATAAATATGCTGTGTAAAAGAACTTGCTTTGGTTTACAAGCAAACCCAATAATTTGCTTTTTATTTTGTTATTATTTACAAGAAAAAAAAAAAAAAGTGGGTGTTTTGTGTAACCCACTATGTTTCACTGAATAGTACCACAGGATTAAAACGTAAAGAAAAGTAACTTGTCTCTTTCGTATTGTGGACAGACCTGTCTCATTCACCCCTCTGCTTTTCCTCTTTAGGAGTCTGGCGCTTTTGGAAAGACAGCTTAGAAAGGCCCCTCCTGGCCCCACTGCTCTTCCTGATGAGCAGCCTCTCCCCCAAGACAAGCCGGGGGGCTCAGACCTGCCTGCGTGGGGAGTGCGGGTGGCAGGATTCGGGTCAGCCTGATAGCCACAGAGGTGGTGGCTGGCAGAGGAAATGAGAGGAGAGGACAGGAGAAGAGAGGAGAGGAGATTACAGTAGCAGGACTATGCAGGGCCCTTGGCACACGCTAAAAATCCAGCCGCAATGTACCAGGTGATGAACACACCCATGACTTCCCCTCCCGGAATAAAACCTGAACAACAGAAGGAAATCCTTTGCTCTCATCCAAACCACAAATACGTTGGCTTGTTCCCAAAGCCCAGCCTGCTGCTTGCCAGCACCCCAACACTCACAGCATGTTCACCCTGCCCGGATCCCATCGAGGAGGTGGAACTCTCTCTATTGCTCACGCTGAAGGACAAGGCATTAGCCACTTCTGTCTCAAGAGGAGGCTTTCATTTAAATGAGGCAAGAAGATCTCCAGGAATGTCCTGCCAACAGCTATTTCTTTTCCCTGTTGCTTGGAGTCTGACTTGACGGGTTGTGCTGGGAACAACAGTCCTGTATGAGAGGGCAAGTAGAAGGTGCAATTAGGCTGAAGGAGTTAGAATCATAGAAAGTACTGGAAATAGGCTTCCGAGAGAGGTTGTGCAGTCTCCATCTTCAGAGATTTTCAAGACCTGAAGAGATAAAATCATAGAATGATAGAATGCCCAAGGTTGGAAGGGACCTCAGAGGTCATCGAGTCCAACCCCCCTGCACACGCAGGGTCACCTAGAGC
>JAVCKT010020494.1:33691-44423 GCA_032273925.1 Rhynchotus rufescens | reverse complement strand
TGTGCCAGGGCTCTGGCACCCTCACAGTGAAGAAGTTCCTCCTCACATGGAGATGGAACTGCCTGTGTTTCAACTTGTACCCATTGCCCCTTGTCTTATCACTGGCCACCACTGAGAAGAGCTTGGCCACTACATTCTGCCCTCAGGCATTTGTACATGTTAAGATCCTCTTCAACCTTCTCTAGGCTAAACAGGCCCAACTTGTACGATAGATGCTGCAGTCCTGGCTCTCTCTCCGTGCAGCCAGCCAGTCATCCCATCACAGAAGGCTATCAGGTTCATTAAACATGACTTCCCCTTTGAGAATCCATGCTGACTACTCATGGTCACCTCCTTCTCCTTCACATGCCTAGAGATACTCTCTAGGACGAGCTGCTCCATCACCTTTCCAGGGATGGCCTGGAAGTTTCCCAGCTCCTCTGTCTTACCCTTTTGGAAAGCCTGGAGTGATGTTGGCTTTCTTTCAGTCCGCCGGCACCTCCCCTGCTCTCCATGACTTCTCAAAGATGATGGAGAGAGGCCGAGCAAAAACCCCCACCAGTTCCTTCAGCACTCCTGGGTGCATCGCATCCAGGCCCATAGATTTTTTGGGTGGCCAGTTTTCCTGAGTAATCCCTAACCCAATCCTCCTTGACCAGTGGAAGGTCTTCCTCTCTCCCATTTATCTCTCTTTTACCTGGGCTCTGTAGTTCTTGGGGACTAGCCTTAGCAGTAAAGACCAAAGCAAAGAAGGCATTTAGTGACTTAACTTAAATAAACAGCTTCAGAAAGCCTCTGACGTGGGACAATGTCAAATTATGGAACTACCACATTTCAAGTAATGCCATTCTTTTATGCAGAAGAAGAAAGTTTACATGTCTCTTTTCATGCCATCTTGTTCAGAGAGGTCCTTGAAATTAGTGTCCTTTCCATATGAAAGGTTGGGACAATGCCTCAGCTTCTCAAAATAGGGCAGGTTCACCCTCTACTTAAAATCTCAGAGACTGGGTTTTTTTTGTTTTTTTGTTTTTTTTACTGTGGTTGGATAATCTAGTTGAGATGTTACCCAGGGAGCAGACCCTGGACAAATTTCACACAAATTTTATTCTTTCCACTTTGCTCTTTATACAATAGAGACGGAAAGCTTTATCAGTGAGCTTTAGCCTCTCACCAGCAAACAAGGACTCTGAAATCCCCTGGAAGTGTCTCTTGAAAGCAGTGCTTACACACTGACCTCTGCAATTACTGCATATACCCTAATTCATTGCAATTTCCACAAGATTGTCAGGAAATCGATAATCATTTGCATTAGGAACCTTTCTCCCAGCAGAAGTACATAGCGGGTATTGCCTAAGCTGTATTTTATGCTTGACTCTCAGTTTGTTACACAGACCTTACAGCGCTGCAGCACCCTGGCATGTTTTAGTAGGAATCTCCGTTGATACAGCAATATCAAGTGTATATTTTAGAGTCAAGTCAGACTCTGTAAATAACCATTTTTAGACTGTTTAATTCTGCAGAGTGAATACCTATATTGTACCACCTCCTTGTGCCTTGAGCCTCTTTTTGAATTGGCAATATTCTGCTATTTCAGCGACACAGGGAGAAATTGTTTCTTTTTTTTTTTCCTTTTTCTTTTTAATTTTACTGATGAAACGAACTCTCTGCAGACACTATGGCTTTGCGTATTGGTCATTTTGCAGCACTTTCCAATTCTCTGCAAACGTTTAGCCTTGCTGGTTTAAGAATGCTATTAAACCGCACAATGGGTTATATGCTCCAGTTTTCATTAAATTCAATAAAAATGCCATGTTTTTCTCATAAAGTCTATCACTTGAACATGTTGTTCCAGTTTGCCCGTGCTAGTGGGCCAGACTTTCACCAAATTAATAAACAGACTTTTTTCACCCCCTCCCCATTTTTTCCACTTTTCTAGAAAAGATGTTGTCCAAGGTTGTGCTGTCTGTCTGCCTCTCTCAATTCAAAACCCTTCCAGTGTCTTTTGAACTCGTTGTCTGGTTGTAGCCAAATGCGGTGAAGGTAGAGGAAGCTCTGAGATCCTTCACTCTGTATGTTTGGTGCAAACCTGTGTCTCCAGGAGGGACAAAAAGGCCTGGGGAACCCCAGATGAGAGGGGTCACCTGCCTTGCTCACACCTGGCTGCTCCATGCACACATGGCCACAGCCAACACTCCCTTTTGCTCTTGGAGTTTATATGGATTGAAGTAGGGCTCTTACAATGAGGGTGGTATGATAGGCTGCCTAAGGTACAAAACCTGCTAATACTTAGGAAAATAGCCCATTTTTTTGAGCCACTCCATGCCCATTGATTCTCTCCAACAGGGAGACAAATCATCACTTGTGCTCCAGTCTTCTACCTGTTTCCTGTTCTGCTCTCCAGTTTTCCAGTGTACAAAAATATTACAAAGACATCCACAGGGAAGTAAAGCTTATGGTCTCAAGCTCTCATTTTGAATCATCACAAGTACCCATCCACTCTCTGACATCATTAATATTCTTCTCAGACACTCACCTAAATTTGTGATCAGGCTCATGAATTTGCTATCACACATCTTTCAGATTAGTGAAATCTATCGTCTCTTTTTCAATTCACCACTTTACTCTCCTGTGTCTGCTGGATTAATGAAACAGAGAGCATTTTACCAAATTCATTATCAGATCCAACAATCTAGGAGGAAAGAGAAGCAGAAAAGATTGGCTAACTACTGATATTGAGGACGACAAATACCGAACTGAACAATTTTCTATTTATTACAAACACATGATAACAAGATAATAAGAGTAAACATTTAGGTAATAGCGATCACTCTGCTAAGATGAATTATCTGGTATACATTACATGCTTTGTTAACACTATCATGAATTGCACTGGACAACTTTGAAAAATATCCTGCGGAATTTTAATGTTAGAGGTTAGTGGCACTTTTGCCTCCATAGCTATTAGAAACTGTTGATTTATATAGTGTTGTGCCTTCTCTTCCCAAAACCGTAGGCTCATCTGAAGCCTAAAACACAGGTTAGATTTCCAGAGGACCTCATAGGTCCTGTTATCTCTTAAGATCAGAACCTGAAAGAATTCAGTATTTGACTGTAAATCCAATTGTGAAGTTTTCTAAAAATTGGTGCTTTGGAGGGAGGGGAAGAGGTGTTTGAAAAGGTTGCAGAAGACAGCCCATGGCCTTTCATTAAAATTATTTCTCTCTACATTTATAAGGCAGAGAAGAAGACAGATTTACAAGCATCTGAGCCTTTCTTCTGTTTCTAGCACTTCAGGCACCAACAGAAGTTAATTATCTTCTAAATAATTTTAGATAATATTTAAAACAACTAAACCTAATAAAAATATTAATAACACGATTCTACTTACATGCTGGAATTAACCTTTCCTTGACATCAGTTAATGTCTCATTGATATTGAAATAACAGGTAAGTCTTTTGCCTTTGAAGTGAAGTGTTGCCAAGACTGCCTTGTGGGTGTGATGCCAGGTAGAACAGAGCAGCGACTGTAGACACTCACTAGCTCCTAATTATAAGAGCTGTCAGGGGCAAGAGGGTGTCTGAGATGTTCCTGACACATCATGAAACACTCTAGTTTCATGAGACATGCGGAGACTTTGATCAACTTGCAGGAGGTCATTTTGCATCAGAAATGCCCGTGCTGAATTTCGTTCCTATCTCTTCTCTTCTTTCCCATGCACCCTTCTCCTGCCTGACTAATAGCAGTACTGACAACTTCAAGCACTTGAAAATCATGGTTCAGGCCTAAAAAGCATGAGGAGAGTGGTTTGAAAATCATGATGCTTCCAAAAATAGTACAAATGGAAAGTTCTTATTTTTGCTCTCTAAGGCCCAGCGGGATTAAGGTAACTAATGTCCACTTACTTGCATTAGGAGGCACAGACCACTTTTTAATTTCTATAACGTTGCTTATAGAAGCGTTAGCAGCTTACTCTCCTGAGAAATACATGAATCCTGTCAGAGGCTGTCAAAGACCATGCAGCTCCGGATGATGGAATGCACTATATGTGAGACATGGGCCAGTTGTTGGTCCTCACTTGCATACGGCTCACAAGCAGTTTGGGTGCTACTACAGTGTATCACCTGACCAGCAATGGTTTGAGACAGCACTAGAGGCTAACATTCCTTCAGTGGTGGCTAAAATATCCGCAGCAGTGGCTAATATCCTAGTCCAGCTGAATATGCTGGTCAACATCTGGTTCGACTCATTCCATCCGGTGAATTGGAAATGACTCATTTTCTCCCATGACACCCCCTTAAGGAATCACCCAGTTCCCTGGGAAATATTGTCACCCATGGGGGTGAAACAGCTGCTGACTTCCCCGTCCTTTTGATCCTGGGGGTCTCTCTCATATGAAGTTTTTTTTATGTAGCTCATAGTGTCTTGAAGCTTAGCCAATCTTGCAGGACTGTTGCTCTTACCATCCTTCATTCACATCCAAGCTAAGTCATAGGAAGTTGTGAAGGACACTTGATTTTAGACACAATTCAGTCATTTAAAAGTAATGAAAGTAAAGACACCTGCAGCTTATTGATTCCATGTCTACTTCCATAATGCCTGACCACCATGGACCACATGAGACCATGGGCATTTATCACCTACAGTCCTGACCTTTTGATGCCTTTTTGCATGGTGGATTCAGCAATTCTGATAGGCGTTTAATCTTCTTTTATAATGCCTGGGGGACATGTACATCAGAGCCCTTTGTCACTCCAACTCACTCTGTGCAGCCTCAGAATGATTAAGTAATGCTCTTGGTCTGCCACGCCAGGTCAGATAAAGATCAATGATGCATATGTCCAATCTGTATGTTGATCTTCTATTACTATCCCTCATGCTTGTGTTACTGGATCTCCTAGAAAGGTCCAGGGGATTATTCTGTACCACATAAAGGTGCAGAAAATTTTCAAGCAGGAGAGAACATCTATTTCAGGGCAAGAATAAGCTTTCTGTCTGCAGAACCACCTCAGAGCAGAAAAGATGAGGTAAGCTGAAAGGACTCCAAATTTAGCAGACAAAATGTGAAAAGCAAAGGTAGATGCTGAGTGACTCCAAAGAACCTGGTGTCAGCCCCAGAAATGTTCCAGATGGACTTCATGATGGACTTCTACTTCATAAAGATCAGGTGCATATGATGGTTACTGTTGGTGCATGTTATCTGGAACTACTAGTAGGTGTCCCCGGAGGATTGAGTAGCTGTAACATTGCTGATATTTGGGGAGAGGGTGAGCTCCGACTGTGTGGGCACATCACTGTCAAAGAACTGCAAATCCCACCTCTCAGTAGGATGAGGTTGGACAAAAGAGCTGGACCCATGGGTATCCTGAGACTCCCCAAGACGGGGCCCTTTCCCAGGGCTTGGAGTGCCAAGAGCACAGGGCACAGGAGTCAACAAAACTCAACAAAGAAAGAACATCCCGAGGGAGGAATCATGGCCCATCTGTGACAGAGAGAGCTGAAATGCCCCAAGTTATTTCTTCTGTGGCAGTGAGTACAACTTACCAAGCTCATAAAGTGGAGCTATAGCCCTGAAATAGAATTTATCACAAATTGTCCATGAATTTTCTCTGTGCTACAGAAATTAAAGTGATAAGTGAGAACACCTCTTTAATGCACTCAGGAAAAGGACGTTAAATGCAGTGAGCACAGGTGAAGTCTGTAGTGCTACTATGACTTTTCTGTCATCCATAAGTGCATGAAGGCCGACACAGACACAAGCAAGCTCTCAGGAAGATCTCAAACAACTGTCAGAGATAAAGAAATAAACCAGACTGACGGGCTTGCTACAACAAGGTTTGCAAGCTACATCAGGCTTCAGCAGAACAAAAACACCGGTAAGACAATTTTGTTCAGATTTTTTCCAGGACAAAGAAGTATTAAATGCAGTGCATAAAGTGCCTGTACAACCTCAGCTCAAATCCATTCTGCAGCCCAGGCTCGGCAGGGCTAAATCTAAATCAGAGAAAAACATAGAAATGTCTGAATGAGTGAAGAGCCTTCACTATTCAAAGTGATTAAAATGACTTGATTCATTTACTAAAGCAAATTTAAGGCTAAGAGGGGAGCCTGCTAATACCTGCACATGCTTGAAAAAAAAGAAAAAACAAACTCAGAAAGTGACCTACTTTCTGAATAAAGAAGGATAAGCATGCCATTAATAAACTTCAATTAAAGATGAGCCCTTACTATGCTGGTGGTGAATGGGAGTCCATGAAAATATGTCAGTTGAGTAGCCGAAAAAAAAACGGGGAAGGGTGTAAATGAATGCTATTCTCCTTAAAATGGAAAATTAAGGTGGAAGATGTCTATAAAACCCCACATCCTTTATCACTGTTAAGAGTGGTTGGTTAGCCTGAGAGAAGAATAAAGGTTTTTTTGTTTATTTGTTTGTGTGTATGTGTGTGTTTTCCTTTTTTTAAGGGCCAGGAGGTCTGTTTGTTTGTTCTTTCTTTTTTTTTTCCCTGGGTTAGTCTAGCATTTCTTAGACCTGTTTTATTATTAGGTGTCTAAATCTTGGCTTTGGCAGTGAGAGCTCAGGGAAAATACACCTGATGAAGGAAGACAATCCCTTCCTGGAGCAGACAAAGGTTTTTAGGATGGGAATAGGAGGCTGAAACAACACTTTGTTGAAGTTTATTTGATACTGAGATATTAACATGATAAACCAGGGTAATAGCAAGATAATAGGTATTATTTTATCTTATTAAATATGTGAAAGCAATGAGTGGCCAGTCTACAGTTCCTAAGTATGTCAGGCTCTCTTCCTTGTTTCCTGCAGCTGTTTTAGGTGTCTAGTACATAGACTAAACTGATGCAGCAACTTAAGTCTCTGTTACAGCACAGATAGCTGAGGCAACACCTTGAAGTGGCTTGAAACTTAGCTGTGCATCCATCTCACCCCACGGGGCAGCAGTTGTGCTCATGGAGAGCTGCTGTTAGCCCCTACCTGACTATTCCTAGAGCATCTTCTCCCCTACATCTGTGGTAGAAGCCATGGGTCCTGTAACAACAGAAAATCTTAATTATGCAACTTGCAGGAACTTGCTGCACTGCTTCAAAAGCATAGTGTCTGTGAGCAATGGTGCAATGCTCTAATTAGACTGTATCATAATGCAGATTAAGAAAGAAGTTGAAATGTGGTCACAAGGAAACATTAAGTCTGGTACATATCCTCACATCTAAGTTAGGCTTTCCATCTTCAATAAAATTAGCCTAATACGGGTTCTTTGCATATGTTTTCATTTTTCTTAAGCTTCTAAGAGATGTAAAACAGATGTTTCATGTTGTGGCATCATCTTTGATCTTCTTAGGGTTCACTAATAGAGCTGGGCTAATTGAAATCATTGCAAGTAGATAGATAAGTACTTTGCTCTATGCCTATATTGCCAGGTTTTTTGAAATCTTGTGCCTTGTGCAGAGGGATGTTTTCAGTAGGGCAGTGTATAAAGACACAGTGCTGCCTGCCCTGCTCCTGTAAACATTAGCGAACAAGAAGAAAATACCTTTCCCTCTGCTTTCTTCTCTTCCTCTCCTTTCTGCTGACTCTTGCACTCACTCCATCAACAGAAGACTTGTTGACTTTGTTGTCAAAGATGAACAAGCATGATGTATGACATCAAACATGGTTTCTACTGGGTGTGTTGTGCTGGTGTATAGAGAGGGTTTGGAGCACTAACAAATCTCCTGTCCTGCTCACTTCAGCTGCTGCCTATATGTGGCAGAAAGAGCAGCCAGCAGCAGTGGAAGTCAGTGTCCTGTTTGCTAAACCAGTAGCCATAAGCAAGCCAAATCTGCCAAATTCTCAAAGCTTGACTAAGTCTATCTTCTCAAGTGGAGCTTTGCCTGAGCAGAGGATCAGCTTCATGATTTGAAGTCTCCACCTCCACCAGAGATGTTAGGGCCTGCTGCTTGCTGAGATGTATTTACAGACTTACCTGCCCTGCATTTCCCCTTTGCCAGCACTAAGGCAACGAGACAAAACATCTAGCTCTGGTTTGAATCATCTGCTCTTCTCTCTTCTTGCTGCCTTCTCTGTTGCTTCTGCTCTGAATCCTGTCACCTGCCCAGCCTGGCCCTAGCTGGGACACTGAGATGAGCGTAACACTGATGCTTAAATCCCCAGCATCTCCCCCAGCCCATTCACTTTGAGAAAACTGAATAACTTTCACACTAGTTTTGTTGCAAACCCTGCAGTCGCAGCCGTCCTCCTGAACCTTCTCCCACCAACAGACAAGCTCGAGCTAAGCCCTTCTCCCAGTGCATTTGTGGGGTGTTTGCTGCAGCTACTTAGCAATCCTTTCTGACTCACTCCAGTGGAATAACAAATCCTGAGTCTTTTCTTTTTATTGATTGGCTCCTAGATGGCTCAAGGCTGAGATCATTAACTCATCGCTGCCAGAAGGCTATGTCCTCAAGCCAAGTAATGTCAATACAGTGTGGTCAAGGGACCAAATACCCTGTGCTACATCAGAAGTGCCCCTTTGTATTTCATCCAAACCTGGCCTGGAACTTCATTTCCAAAGAATTAAATAGCTCTAAAGTCTCATCTAACAGAACACCTGCCATGAACCCTTCTACAATTTTTATTTAGTTATCTGTAATACAAGGTTGTGTTCCTTGGGATCTTGGAAGCAGAAAAGAGTCCATCCTTCATTATTACTCTGCACAGATTGCCTTGATGGTTTGGGAAGTGAATTATGTAGGAGACTCTACGCAGTGAAGAGCTGACCTTGTCCTTAACCTCAGCACATTCTTCAATTAACGCCCCACATGACAAATTAATTCTATTAATCTGTGGAGGCCTCTGAGCTGTTGAAATGGGAATTTTGCATTTCTCACCAAGCTTGCTTTTTCCTGCCTCTTTCTAACAAAACTTTGCTTAAAATCAATAGGCAAAGTTTTTGTGACACTCGAAAGGGAAATCAAACAGATCTTGTACATTCAGCTCAGTTACCCCCTGCAGCTCAGGGCTTTGCCTCCTATGAAAGGGCAAGCAAGAATACAGAGAAGCTGATACCCATTTCTGTGGCCCCTCTGTAGCTATTCCACTGCATGATCAGAGCTGCAGAAGCCAAATGGGACCTATGCACGAACAGGAGTCACTGCCAGAGCCAACAGTTCACAAGATCTGCTCCCAGCTTGCTTATCCACTGCCTCTAACTTCAAGCAATAAACTTTGCAGTCAGACTTGAGTGCAAAGGAAAGGTAATTCTGTAATTATGTTTGGCCATGTTTGGACTCTCTAAGCATGTATCTGTGTTAGTGTGGCTTGCAGCAGCATATGGAGATAATGTCAGACTTGGGATCTTATCCCAAAGATGTAGTCTCAGGTGATATCCTGGAAGGTGCTGGAGAGTCTGAGCCAAGTTACTAGCTAAGAAACTTCAGCCTCAATGTACTAGGGAAAGAGGTTAGATGAGAAAAGCTTTTTATTTTACTACGTCACGAATGCCTCCCCATGTCTACCAGCTTCCTACTCTCAAACACTTCTGGAGTTCATTCCAATGTCTTGCTAAACAGCGTTTGCAGCTTGAGCATTTCAGGGAGCACTGACTTCCTGATGGTATATTCTACAGAGAAACGAACAAATTTGGGAGTTTGATAAGACTGCATGATTCTTGCAAAACATATGTGTGTGTGTGTTAGCATAGTGAGCTAATTAGTTGGGATTAGATTATTAGCAGGCATTAGATTAGCAGGGAGCTAATTTTCACCTGGAACCTCTTGTCCAGTGGTTCCTATGGCATGCAAGTCCCTGCATTGCCTTTTGGCTTCTAATCAGGCTTTGCACGTGTAGTCCTCACCACTGCAGGGTCCCAGGTGTGAGCAAAAACAAAGATGTCCAAACACAGTTCAGGTGCCCAGCAGAGTATGAGGCTGAAGGCAAAGGGAAATAAAATTTTTCAAATGTAGATGCAGCATTCAGACAGTCTGGACCTATGAATTCCTTAATGTTGCTTAATTTCTACTATCAATAGCAATTTGAGCACTTGTTCATTAAAAAACTCTGTGTTTCAGTTTATTCTATTCTTTCTTACTGGCTGGATATGGCAGCTGTGTGTATTGGCCATATCTAGGATATGTTGGTGAAAATAAGAGAGACTATTCCTTATGGTATAACAGTGATGATTAAATATGGGATATTTCAAAAGCAATCAGAGAAGTCAATGAGAGTAAATAAGAAGCAGGTGCCTCATTTCCTTAAGGTGCTTTTGAAAATCCTACCCTAGAACACTGATATTTCATGTGGACACATTTAAGTTTGTGTAGGAGAAATTTCAAATCCTTTTTGAAAAGTGATATGCATATTGTAATTGGAAGAGATTAAATATGACTATCTGTAGCAGCTTAACCTCTTATTCTCCTTATTAAAGAATGAAAAAAAAAGAAGAGAGAAAACACTGGATATCTTACTCATAAGCAACTGTAGCTTGTAATTAATAATGGACCAAATCCAGAGATATCAGCTGCCCTGACTTGAGCAGAACAATTCTTATTTGTCTCAGCTGGGGATCAGAGGCTCTGAGAAATAAGCAGAGCAATATTATCAAATTGCAAATGTATTCAGAGAAGTGCTGGTTATCCAGTGCTCAGCATACATAAGGTCTCTGTAGACAGCCAACACACAGACTAGAAATAGGGCACACATTCCTAACAGTGAGGGTAATTAACCATTGGAGCAACTTAATCTGAGAAGGCAAGAGATTCTCTACG
>JAVCKT010020494.1:0-19047 GCA_032273925.1 Rhynchotus rufescens | reverse complement strand
AGGAAAGGAAAGGAAAGGAAAGGAAAGGAAAGGAAAGGAAAGGAAAGGAAAGGAAAGGAAAGGAAAGGAAAGGGAGGAAACCAACTTATTTCGAATGACATATTGCATTTGATATGGTGTGAAACATTTCATTTTGAGGATACAAAAGAATCACTGTTTTCAGTAGCATGAACAAATAAACAAACCAAAAAATCTCAAAAGTGAAAATAAGTTTCTAGGCCAGACAAAAGAAAGTTTCTCAGCATGACAAGCATGATGACACACCATCCAGGCTATGTTTTTTACCACAGCTTCTCAGGAATTTTACCAAAGTCTGTCCAGCAGAAAGAAGAAGAGTCTCTCTCTGCACAGAAGGACCACTTCAGCATGTCCCAAAGGCATAAAAGGAGAGTGATAAGAAATACAGAAAAAGCCTGAGAAGTCTGAGAAAAATTAAGAGCATGATAGCCTGGTGATTTTGAAGCTAGTTTTCTGCTTTTGGAAAGCCTCTCTCATGATACCTGTGTGTTGGCCTGTGCATTAACAGCCTATTAATCCCTTAGAAAGGACTGAAATCAGACACTGAGTTGAATTTTCCAAAGAGCCCTGCACATTAGCTGCACAGAGAATACCTTTTGCAAAGCTATCTTCAGCTGAGGATATTGACTATTATAATCTACTTTCAAAATCTTGGTATTTTAAATCTATACTAACAATAACAACAAAAAAAAAACCTCCCAACCTACCTACATTCACCTCCTCTTTAGACTCAACCTCATTACAACACTGTTACAAGACTAATTAACCAGGAATCCACTTTAATTGGTGAAATATAAGGTTATATAGGAGGATCTCTGTCCTGGGCTGAATCTTTAGTCAATACATTTTCTCACACTCAAAGTCTTAGTCTTTTCTAATATCCACAGACATTATAAATTGGTATGACTTTCTTAAATATCAGCCCTACAGTAAGATAATTCTCAAAGGAGAATGTGTTTCCTTTCCGAGCAAGCTGCTTCCTTTGTGACAGCAGGGACATTTTCATGATTATCCACAATTTGCAGCAAACTTATCATTTTCACAAAAACTCAGCAAGAATATAAATGTGCACAGGGCACAAATATAGATGCATCATTATTCAAAATGTTCCTGCTTGCCTTTCTCATATACTCTCCTGGTTCTATTTCCAAACTTGCTATTTGTTTTCTTCCTTGCCTGCTTCTTCAGGCTATTTCAACAGGCCATGCCAGTTTGAACCAGAACCTCAAAACCAACTACAAAATGTAACTAATTTTGGAAGAGAAACTCAAAAAAAAAAAAAGAAAAAAAAAAAGAGAGAAAAGAAAAGAAAATTATGGAGAGAGATGAAAGTTCAAATTGTTGATGAAAACACAGTTTGTTCCTTATTTTATGAAAACAATTTGCAACGTCACTGATTTGAATGAGTTTGATATTCAGGAATACAAGCTTGTTTTAAAGGCATTTCAGTGCCTGCTGGTTCTTTGTTAAAATTCTGGAAAAGTGGAAGCACAAGGAAACGTTGCTGCGGGGATAAGTGCGGAAAGCACAGGCTTCTTTATCCCACCTGAAAGAAAATCACACTTCTTTCTCCCATGTCCTTCACTGTCTGTTGCTTCACTGGTCTGTTGTCCTTCACTGTCTGTCTGTCCTACTAACAACCCTTGGTTTTCCTAGTGCTCCTGGTTTGATTGACCATTCCAACATTTCTGTTTAATAGGAAAGGCAACTACATCTAGAAGCAACAGTTTGTGCTATCAGTGCTTGCCTCCTGCTGCTGTCCCATATCCCAGTCAGGTCTTCAGGAAATCATTTCTCTGTGATTTTGATTTCTTTGTGAATATGAGTGGGAAAATCAGTTATTCTTATCTGTACAGATTCTAGTAACTTCAGAAGATGATTGGAAGAGTTAGATATCGATGGTTCAAAACCAGATTGACTCCATTTATTTCTCTGTGCTCCCTACAGGGAGGAATTAGGCTCCACGTTAAGATTTTGGTTCCATGTTAAGACTTCCCCATGTTAAGATCATGCAATATGCTATTAGCACTTTAACAAATTAGCTCATAACTGTGGTTTGAAAATCCACTTTACAAGAAATTAAATCCACGTGCCTCCTAGATATCATTTCTGCACACTCACTGCTTATCTTCAGAGGCAGGGCTGGATATTCAAAAGCGAAGCACGAAGTACTCCAGGAGTTATTGCTGCTTCTGCTGGAAGGTCTAAGCTGAGACTAAGCAAGGGCCCCTCATTTCCACAGATCTTGAGCTTTCCGTTTCAGTGAGACACTTGTTGGCTTCATCTCTTGCCTGTAGCTTTCCAGGCACCTAGCACAAGCTAGCACTGCGACTTACCCAAACCAGTCACTCTAGTTCCAATCCACTGCTCTGGTCACTCATTTTTAATAAAATCCCAAAGGCAAAAAAGGAGAGAGGTGTTTGCTCAGGGACAGCTTTTCCCATGGCTCTCATCACCATGGTAACCAAGCAATTCAAGAATGTTAATAGAATTAGCTTTGCAAAGGTGGGAGCGAAGTGTCACCACCTTACAGCACTGGGCAAGTGTAAATGCATAAAACCTGCAGTGAGCAGGGCCAGAGTTACCGCTCAGGCCAGTGCATCCCAGGGCTCTGGGAGCTGCACGCTCCCTTGCTGGGAAGCTCCCCAGGCCAGGCAGCACAGAGCAAAACCTCTGGCTTGGCTGCCTTCCTACTCCCATTTGCCCTTAAAGAGTGCTGTCCTCCATCTCAATCATCCATCCTCAAATCCAGCCCCCTCCCCTGGAATCACACCCTTAGGAATAGGAACCTGAAGAGCAACACTAGCCAATTCAATCTATAAAATACACTGAATTTTCTACAGTCTAACCCTTCTTACCATATAAACGACAGTGAAGAAGGACAATCTCAGAAGGAAAAGATACGGACAGATGTGTGCAAACAAACCCATTCCTTTTCTGAGATTTCAGTCTGCCATTCTGCATTTGAGATGGCTGGGGGGAGTCAAAAGCTTTCTGCAAGGGGACCACAGATCCTGACCAGGAGGCACTAACTTTGCACTACTAAAACCAAGCTTTAGAAAAGTTCTTCTTTTAAAAGACGGAAAGAGAGAAACGTTTAATTGAAGTGCTTTCAGTCGCAGAGAAAAGGCAGAAATGGAGAATACAAAAGAATAGAAAGCCAGTGCTTAAATAACGTGCAAAATATGTCATGGCACAAAGGGCCCCAAATTCTGTAACAGCTTTCAGACTTTGTAGCAGCCAGACTCACCACTTTTCAATAAAGGGTTGGCTATGCAATAGCTGCCAGACAAGTTAGGGAGTGCTAGGGCCTGAACACATTTTTTTTCTTCTCTGACCACGTGAGAAAACAAGGTCCAGCCATGAAGGTGACTAGGACAGTCCAGTACCCCTCACACCAGCTAGTCGAGCTGCCTCCCAGTGGCACCTTTCATTCTGAGAGCATTTCTAGTCCAGCTGTCCAACTGTGTCCAACACAATTGTCCTACAATTTCTAGTCCAACATATGGTTATCATACCAGGGGCTTGCATTTGATTTCCTAAATGCATATAATGTATTCTCTAGCTCCATTTCTATAGGCACAGTGGGTAAAACAGAGGTTAGACATATCTTTAAGCCACCTAGAAGCTACCATACCAACCGCATGTCCTCTGGAAAGGTGCAGCGAGTGCTGGCCTGCCTTCCTCCTGCACTGCCCTCAGGAGCGATCATGGACCAGACTCACCAGAAAGGTGGTGACACAACCTGCAGTCCCACTTGCTGCTCATCCAGACTGCAGACACTTGCATTAAAGCATCCCCTGCAGTTCAACTCTGACAGGCTAACAGCTTTAGGGAATTAGCTATGGGACTCATTTCAAAGGTGAAGCTTACATCAGCGGTGTGTTCAGAGCAGCTGGACTATGAACTCCACTGAAAGATTTAAGTTTCAATTATTTTACAAAGGGACTATATACAGAGCTGCTCGCTGACAAAGAGTGAACTGGCAAGCAAACTGCTGCACAACCTAGTGTCAAATCTCCTATCAAAGGGCCTTTGGGCTGTGTATGAGGACTAAACACTGAAACTTTTTGCTGCAGTTATCTCCTGTCATACTTCAAGCTCTGCCAGCCACAGACACCTCCCAGCAGCAGAGCACTCTCTAGAAAGACTCTGGAACCTGCTCATGCAAAATTGCCCAATTTAGTAACGTTCCAGATATATTGCTCTCGTGCAAAATTGCCCAATTTAGTAACTTCCCAGATATATTGCTCTGCAGAGCATTAGAATAATGTTTCTTGCACTGGAAAGACCTGATGAGCAGCCACGTGTGTGCAGACATCCCCTGAGCTCCACAGCAGACTCTGCCTACACAGGCACAGGGAGCTAGACCAGAGTGCAAGGGATCCACTAGACCTGGAAAGAACTTAAGTACTTAATAAGGAGTAATTTAGGTGCACTCTGTGCAGCAATACTTTATTTTAAGCAGCTTGAATTCTAACTTATAATCAAAGCCCCCCAAAAGTCAAGTAATCTCCGTGAGTGCCACGGAGACAATAAGGAATGAACAGCTGTGCCGAATTACCCTCTGTAGAAACACATTACAGGAAAAGCGATGAGCACTTTAGCTTCAACAAGGTGACATTAGTATAATAGGAATCTCTTCTGTTACATTAACAAATTACAGTAATGGTGCTTGGCATTCCTTTAAATAAAATTCATTTAATGGATTTATATATCAATAAATAATAATAAGCATCTTCAAGCATTAGTGGACACATCCCACTATTGAAAAGTGATATTAGCTGCCTCCTGCAATCCTAATAATATCAAAATACACAGCAGAAAATTCTGCTACTAAAGCAGCCAGGCTTGTGCTTACTCTGTATCTGAGGTGATGATTTCTTTGCTTTAGAATAAAGATTTCTTCCAAATTTTCCACTTTCCTCAATTTATCATGTTTTCTCTACCAGGCATTTGAAAAAGCTGACTTCGGTCCAGAAGGAGAGTCTCTCTAGGTCTTTCATTATGATCAATAGAGAGAAGTGGGTAATTTAAAGCAGCAGTATTAACTGGATGTTCTAACTCATCTTCCAATGCAACCCACACCTCTGAGGCTCCCAATATGAAAGATAACCATTGGGACAAGTCTCCCAGGTCTTGTACTAAAGAATGGAATAGTGTCAGCTGAGAGGAATCCTCTTTGCTTGCAGAAGAGAGACAGCCTATAGCTGGAGAAAGGACATGTTGTCCAGCAATGAGCACCACCAGGAAGAAGCACTGAAGACCTGAATCCCTATCACTGAAGGTGAAGTGCTGAATCTCAGTCTCTGCTGGAAATCTGTTCTCATCCCACCTTCCCAACTGTTTGAGATGATGCACCTGAGAGGAGTGAGAGTTCCTGCTCTCCTCGAGGACAAACATGTTTAACTCTATCAGGCAGTTGGGTTCAGGAGTGACTCTTCCGACAGTGATGCCAAGTATGATGCTGCTTTTGATGTCACCAGCTTACTTCCCTGTATGCCAGTTGTACAGTGCAGAGGGGACATCTTTCCAGCTGAAAAGAAGTTTTCCAGCTGAAAAGAAGACTTTTCAGCAATGGGCTGCATTACCTTCACGAAGCAAACAAAATCCAATAATTCTGCCAATTACCTTTTCTGGTCTCTTTATTAGTCCCTTAAAACAGACTTCAGCACCCAGGATTTTTTTTTTTTTTTTGGAAAGCCTATCATCAGCCCTATTTAAATTGGTTTGGTCTTTTGCCTTGTGGCAGCACCTGAGAACTTGTTCTGTAAAACGGGGGTTGATTTTATGGCAGCTGTATGGGCAGACACCTTGGATTATTTCAGTGTTCATTAATTTGCTTCCTTCCAGGCAAGAAAAGGCTATAATAATGTGATAAAATGAGGGAAGTGCTGACATTTAATATCATGAACGACCATGGAGAGGGGCTTGGTGTTTTTAAGTGTCACTAGCACACTTTTCGGAGCCAGCCCAGCCCTGGGAATCAGAACAGTGAAATAACTTAATCCTTTCCTGATAAAAGGCATCACCAGAAATAATTCACTCCTCATCTTATTGCATATAGACTAATTTGGGAGCTCATTATTTATTTGGCAAGTATTTAGCATAACAAATCAATTTCTAGTGACACTGAAGATGAGGTGATTTATACTGAAAGTCAAAAGGAGATGAAAACAGAAGATTAAACTTTGTTGTTCTATAAGCAGATTGTTTTGGTTCCTGTGTGCAGCCCGATGCCTGCAGCAAGAAGGGCAGAGGGGAGCTGTGGCTCACTGTGCTGCCAAACTGCTTCACCAGCTGTGCCCACTCTTGAGCTCATCTCTAGAGCAGAGGCCGTAAGTCTGTTTTGTTCTCCACAATGGACACAGCTGGACACAGCTGGACACGGACACAGCAAGGAGTAACATCTAGGTGAGCTCCACTTCCATGTAGGAGGAATATTCCCCTGACATTTCCTCAGGAATCCTCTCTTTTCACCTGCTGCGAGAAAAGAACCCATCTGAATGAAGATGACACAACCTGCAGGACGATGATCATGTTCTCAAAAAAGCACCATTTTACATGTCCTTTCCTGTTTCAACTTCTTTAAATCAGATGAATGGAAACACTATTTTATGTGCATAAAATGCTTTAAAGAAGTTTTAACTGAATTTGGCTCAGTAATAAAGAAGAAAAGTAACTTCTCAAGTGCAGACCTCTGCAAGATTTCCATTCCACACAGCCATAGCAAAAGAAGGCAAGAGGATGGGTCAAGAGACTTCCCTGAAGGCAGCAGGAATACCTTCATTGTTCCCTGAATGCTTCTGCTGCCGCCAGCACAAGAGATGATACAAATCTCTAGTGCATTGGCTTGAAGGAGCCACTCTTTTTTTTTTTTCCTCTTTGGAAAAGAGGAAAAATATATGGGAATCTGCAATTGCAAGGTGCCCTTTGCCCCAAGAGGCTTACAGAATAATTTTCTTAGAGAGCAAAGAGTACCTAACTTCAAGTGCCTCAATGGGGTCCAACACACTCTTTGCACGACATCTTCTGCATTGCCAGAGTTAACAACAATTGAAAATGTTCGACAAGCAAAAAGTTTTTTATTGATTTTCTTGTGCTATTTGTGACTTTCTGGCATCAACAGAAAACTATAGGTCTCACTACCTAATGCATTTTCCTGCTTCATCACTAAATAAGTGCAGCTTTCTGCAGACTAACGACAGACTGTCCAAATAAGATCTAAGCAGCCAGAAATGAACAAAACAAGCAGAAATGAAACTATTTTTATGACAACACACTATTTGGTTCAGGAGGGTCCAACTAAAATAAATAAGAGAAATAAATTAGTCAGCAATCTAATTAAGTAGAAGTCCTATATTTAGGAAGCTCTATAATAATTAGAATATGTTTTGTGTTAGTTTTCATGTAAAATTCACTTCAAAAGCAAAAGGAGCACTGAATTGCATTGGCAATATCTGTATTGCTCTATCAATAAAATCAAGCAGCATTTTCAATTTTGATGAAACATCCCAGGATATCACAGATGTATCTCATTTTCACAGCTGTATATTATTTCTTGCAAGGTGTCAGAACCATGCACTCTAGGAAAACCAACCCAGAGACAGACAAATGGTCTCACCAAAAGCAGAACGGGTTTTGTTCCCTCATCTCTAAAATGATCTCAGAACTGAGATCTCAACAGGAATCCCTCTGAATTTGGATTATTTTGGTTCCTGGCCAGCAGGTAGGAGGGGAAGAACTGGTGTGTGCACACACAAAACGTGAGTGTTCCTGACTCCTGCATATTTACGTCTCATCCTTAATTAAGCCATAAAAGTTCTGCAAACATTTAAACCTGCTTTAAATAACCATGAAAACACAACTGGAATGTCAAGCATGTTCGCCTAATTAGTACAATTAAAGGATCGGTCTCAGAGCCTGCACAGACATGCACTGCAGCTCCCCGTGCACAAGCACTCAGCAATGCAGCACTCCCAGTTTGAGGGGACAGCTCTGCTATGGCAGAAAGCCCTGGCCAGAGAATTACTCTGGTGGTAGCTCTTTTTTGCTAGAGAAACTCAAAAAAACTCAAAATCAGAGACAAACTTCCTTACAGCAGAGCCATCACTTTCCGAGGGCAGCAGCTAAACAAGTAGCAGGGGACAGGGAGCTGCTGTCCCGCTCAGTAAGGATCCAGGGCTGCTGCCCTAGGCCTTCAAAATCCTAAAATCAGGGCTGGAAAAATAAACAGGTTGGCCTGAAACTCAGATAATTTGTTGAAAAACACAAATGGAGTTGCCTCCATTTGCCTCCAATACATTTTGGAGTTGTCTCCAAATTCTGAATCTGTAACATATGCTGCAGACAGACTTAAGATTTTTTCCAGCAATCCCAAGCACAAGAAATATAGCACATTTTTTTTAAAAAAGGGGTTGGGGTGGGATGGGGAACAGAGATTCTCCCAGTGAGAGGAACTCAGAAACTGAAGCAACAAACCACATATCGTGCACTGGGAGCAAACCATCACCTCCTGCCAAAGCAGTTGACTGACTCTCACACGCCCTCTTAGATCAGCACTCTGATTCAGACCACCTGCTAATCCAACTTGCCAAGACCATTTCATGTAAGTTTGCTAAACATCTTCTAACAAGCAAAGCTTGTGCCTGTCGCTAACTTGGCTTATGTTCAGACCCAGGGGACAAATGAATCAGCTCTAACTACCTTGGGTAAAATTGATTTGACCCTAAATCTCATTGTTATTCAACTGCATTGCCCAATTTCCCCCAGTCCTGCAGATGAATCCATCACACAAAAGCCCATACAACTTCCAGCAGGCAAGAATAAGGTGGCCTACAGATTATTGCTCCAGTGCTGTTATCCCTTGGGATCACTTTGGCATTAAATGAGCCTTTCCAATAATACTTCTGAGAGCCTTGTTTCCGTGTTAAGCCCAGCACTATTTTGTCACACACTGCATATATTTGTTTAATCCTCTAAAATCAGAACAGAGACTTCTGTCTTTTCCTTCGCCTTGTCCTTTGTCCCTAGGGCATTGTCCCAGAGTAACATGCTTTAGAGCAGGAGCACCAGAAACTCTCCAAAGGCTCTTTGCCCAACCTGCAGCTGAGTTCCAGAAGCTCCTCTTTGAAACCAGCATCCAGTCTTGCTGTTTTCCAGGGCCTATAAATGAAGGATTACTGCTGGAGAGGAGAAATGTGTGGGTGGATAACACTGGAAGACACCCTGGAAACAATAGCAGCATGATTGAAGAGGTTTATCTCCTCTGCTCAGCATTGCTGAGACTCCCCCATCCGGAATACTTTATCATATTTGGATATCTCTAGCACAAAAAGACATGGACATACTGCAGTCAGTCCATGGAGGCACCATGATTGGGGGAAGAGCATGGATATAGGAAGGGGAGGTGAGACCAGAGCTTGTTCAGTCTGAAGAAGAAAAGTAAAGGTGTTAGCTACAACTGCCTAACAGGATGGTGTATAGAAGACAGGCTCTTTCCAGAGGAATGACAAGTGGAATGACAAGAAACAGCAGGCACAGTTTGGAATTAGGAAAACTCCAGTTAGATATAAGGAAATCACTTGTTCACCTTGAAGATGATCAGGCACTGTGGGATTTCCATGTTTGGAGATATTCAAAACTTGAATCAGACAAGATCAACTTGACCTAGTTGACTCTGATCTGAGTGTGTGTTTGGACTAGATACCTCTAGAAGCCCTTTCCTATCTAACTTTTTCTATGTTTCTAATAACTAAACAACACCTCCACCTTGATGGACTTGTACTCAGGTTTCCAGGGAATGCATCTTTAACAGCTGTGAGGGTCTCACTGATGGAAAGAACTGGCTGGTAACACTGAGCTCTTGATCTGAGCATCTCCCAGAGTCAGTGTGGGAAGAGTGAGAGCAGGGTTTGGAGTGAGGACCCTGCATCAGCGCATCACACGGTCTGAAGAGCACATCCCATCAAGCAGCATCTTGTCAAAACCTGTCCCAGATATTTCTCACCACTTTGGTGGCCATGCACAATAAGAACCTACACAGGACTGGAGAGAACGCGCTCTAGACTAGAACCAAGAAGGAAAGCTCAGCCATACACTCATTATCATGGGTGCAAGTGATAATTAATCATATCGGATATGAGTAATTAAGAATAACTAATTGTACCTCCTGGTAGATAAGTATGCATAGTGTCTGGGTCTGATTATGCTTCCCCTTCATGATAATGAGCACATTGCCATTAAAGATGTTGCTGCAGATATGGTCTGAGAGCCTACCCAAAGCAATAGACTGACAGCTGGTTTCCCATATGTTTGCATTCATTTTGGGATAAATCACCTACAAATCTCACTGGAATCAAGTTAGTTATTACATGTGTAATTGACTGCCACCATTGGCGCACTGCATAGTCATGTCTGGCCATGGTAAGGATGCTGCTCCAAATACCCATGCGAGGAACACGTGGATAAGGCCAGACCATTGAGGTTAACGAAGGGAAAAATCAGCACACAGAGGTTTATTTCATTACCTCCTCAGTTGTTTGTGTGATTAATAATGTAAATGACACATCATTAAGTTTTGAACTGGGAGACGATAGAAGCAGAAGTCTAATAATTAATGGGAGATAACAAGGAGCAATGACATTTCCAAAGGCAGCAGTATTTATCACCATGTATTTGAAGATGAAATATCCAAAGTGCGCAATGTTGTTTTTTAAAACTCCAAGTGAGTATTTGTGCAATTGTAAAACACATCAGGCTCTTTGGGCTGCTTTTAATCTGTCAGTTCACCTTCAAGAATTTAATGAACTCATCTAGGTTAAAAAATGTTTTATTCAAGACAAAGGCTGATATTATCATTTAAGATGTAAATCCTTAACTAATAGAAGCCAAGCTTGATATAAAATAGCAATTAATCCACTTCGAGAGTAACAAAAATTAACAAACTGCTGTTCAAATATTTATAGCAGAAAAGTTCTGCTGCTTGTTCATTAATACTGTTTTGAAGACTGACTTTGAAAGCACAAAACCTAACTCCACATCAAGCAGCTACTTCTCCCAAAAGGAGCTGTCTGGCATTTAGCTAAGGCAGAAGTAGCCTCCAGTGACAGCAACACCCACTTCCAGAGGGGATGAGGGGAGCATTCATCTCTAATCTTTCCAATTTTCCTCTTGCTGCTTGCTATCCTGCATATTTAACCTCTTTTCCATTATAAATAGTGAGCTGGGGCAGGCGGGGGGAGAGGAATGATTCACTGCAGAGTTGTAATCTGCAGCTGGTAGATACCACGTACACTTGACTGCACTTGCCTGGACTGATTTAAAAATCAGATACCCAATATATCCAGAACAGCTCTCTAACCCTGGTGATACAGTCATTTCTCTCTCCTGAGGTTTCAAGACAGCAAATCTAAGGCAAATAAAGAATATATATTTCTACACAGTGCGTAACTGGTCTGTAGAACCCACTGTCACATCCTATTTTTGAAGGTGATGCAGCAGGAACAAAGGCAGGCAGCAAAAGTATAAATGTATATTAAGGAGTCCGCAAGCATTAGAAGGACTAGAAAGGATCCTGCGTCTGCCTATAAGGCAAGTACAGGCAGGGACCAACCAGAAACTGTCTGGAGCAGTTATTCCATTATTGACCATTGCATGGTGTACAGTGATATTTTTCCTCCAGAAACATTTGAGATCCAAAGGACTTGACTGGACACAGCTTCTTTGATTACTGAGGTGGCCTGGGAAGCCTCACCGCTGCTTTTTTGTCAGGTAGCAAAAGCAGTGTATACTTCACTATTAATGGGGAAGAGAAAGGGAGAGAGTGGGGCATTATCCCCACCATGTCACCCAGCACACCTGGCCACCCTGAATAGCTGGCCCACAAGCCTGAGCTGCTGTGTTTATCTTTCTGTCCCTCAAATTGAAATATAGCAACTCCAGCCTCCCAGGCTTTCAGAAGTCAGGTAGCCACTGCCACCCCCTTGCACCAACTCTCTGCTGGAGTCAAGTACCCCCAAGGGAAAAAAAAGAGAGGAAAAAGAAGAAGGTGTGTGCAGACATTTGCAGGTGGCTGCTCACCAATGCATACAGTTATTTTCAACCTGAGCAGTTCTCCCAAGTCAAAGTGAAAATTAAAGTTGGCATTTCCCTCTGTAGGCAGATGTGTTTCATAATGCATGGACAGGATATATTTTATTAATTCTGTTTTTTTGTAGAAGTCTATTTGCATAAGTTTTATCCTTCCATGGAGCTGTTTTTCTTCTTTGGATTTTGTTCGTCTGTTTGTGTTCTTGCTTTTATTTTCTGTAGGATTTTGCTGCCTGCTGATATGGGGAGTTGAGCAGAGCCCACAATACTCTGCCGGTGGGATCAATACCTGGAGGATTCTTGAGATAGAAGTAAATGAATCTCTGACTTAAGAAACATGGACATGGATGAAGGTTGCTCTTACATTTTCTCACAACCTCTAGGTACGGTTGCCTTTATTACGGGGCTAATTTACACGATTTCCCTGATACTAATCGAAAACTTGTTTCAGAATATTTATTATTTTACTTAAACCATTTCGAAGCATCATTTACTTATAGGATTTAGCTGCTGAAGGGGAAAAAGTAAGCATGGAAATCTCAGTGCTGAATGCTTCCTTGCTGTGCTGACTGATGTGTGATAAAAGGCTATTTCCCAGGAGGTTACTCTAGTCTCCCTACTTCCCCGCTGCAAAACTCATCCGTTGTATCTAGGCAGTTAGTGGCACTTGTTGTGTGCATCAAACCTGGAGATGTTCAAGTGCAGAAACGGAGCAGACAAGAAGCCAACAAGGAGTAATAGCACTGATGGGATCAAGGAGAACCAGCCTGGTACCCTGTGCACCCTAGGTCTTCTTTTGCCTCCTAGCATTGCCATATGGGCTCTCACATCCACAAATTGACCATACCAGTAAAGCCATTTCCTTCACCTGCCCAAGCTTACCCCACTGTGAGGACCTGGAAGGAGAATCCCATTGTGTTTCCCCAGTAAAACAACATGTTGAGATGCTTTTCTAGGCAATGTACCATGCCTTTTTCCTTCACTGTTGTGGGATCTTTCCAGTAAAAATGTGCAAGGCTCTGGTCCAGGCAGTCGCCAAGTCCATAATATAGCAGCCATCCAGGAAAAGACCTTGAAAAAGACCATCCGTTAAGAGGAACAGCTGGGGACTAGCACTTACTATACATAAAACAGCCTCAGGGCCAGGCTTTTGTGAGTTGAGACTATGTGGCTGCACATACAACCAACTATTTTTGGAGCAATGTTTTCAGGCTTTTTTTTTGGTCTCTCCTTTTCTCCCTGGAAATCTTTGGAACCGTCTCTTAATAGCTCCCAAAAGCAGGGCACATAGCACAGCACTCAGCCAGTCTTTCACTTGTGGTACCACACCATTTCAGAAAGTCCAGTTACTGCAGAGCGAGCACAGAAAGCCTCCAGGGCTCCCACGAGGGGTATTTTACACCACATAAGAGAAGAGGGATCGCTCCCTTAAAGAGATGCCCACAGTAAGAACATATAGTGCTTGGGAACTAGAGTAACTCAGAAAAAGGCAAATCTCTGCTTGGGGCTGGCCAGGATTTGAGGAGATGTAAAGTTTATTTCAGATTGAGATGATGTTTTCTGGGTTGTTTTTGAAAGTATTTCTGAAAGACACTTGAGGATATTTCTCAGCAAAATGTGGCAGACTCCAAGTCACTGGAAACTTATTTTGAGACATGAAACCAAATCTTTTTTTTTTTTTCCCATTTTTTTGTTGTTATTGTCTTTGAATAACTCAAATTTGCAAAACATCCGAATGATGGGAAGGTACTTTTATTTGCAAAGAAAGATTGTGCACAAAGAGAAAGAAAAAAATCTATTTTTTTCCTAGCCCTGATGAGATGGAAAAGTATCACTGACAGTTTAACGCAAACCCACTTTGTGATATTGAATGACATCATAGAATCAAAACTTATGGGCAAAATGATAAATAAAAAGCAATATGAAAAAGCATGATAAAATAACAAATACTCAAATACCTAGATACCTAAAGAAAGCTAATATAGAAATATATATTTTTTTCTACATAAATATTTATGTATCATATAGAAGGAGATTTGAAAATGGAATTGCTGGAACTAGCTCTTTACGAAATACATTATTTACTGCTCAAACTAGCTTTTCAATAAAAGTGCTGGATGCCACACACTGACCATCACAGCCACGGTAATATTGCAGATTAAATGAATATAATATTTCTATGCTGATGTGTCACAAACACAACTGCAGGCAGCCTGGCATAAGCAGCACACTAGCAATTCAAAAGCAACGACAGTATTAACAAAATTGATCATAATATTAATTAAAACTTCAAACAACTTCATATAGTGAATTTAATGACTCATGAGCAGACTTCATGGGTGCAATAAGCAGTGAAGTGACAATATGTGCAAAAAACCACAGTCCCCTGCAGTCCCTCCATAGCATCTTATGCTTTCCCTTGAGGTACCTGCAGTGGCTAGAAAATATAAAAATTCTTGTGCACATGTTTACCTATTTCTATGTGAAGGGGTAGAGAAAAGTCCCTTGTTGTCCTAACAGAGTTTAATTCTGTTCTTAATCAGCCAAAAGCAGCTTTGCATTTTGTTTCACTAGTGGTGAGATTTTCTGCTACATTTGAAATACTATGGTTAAATCCAGCAGCACAATCAGGTCTAGGCAAAGCGAAACAATATCTATCCTTCTGATGAAAGCAGCAGATATGCTCCAAACAATAAGCACATTTTCAGGATTTCTTTAAAGCAGAAACCCATGAACTATTCTATTTGGCATTTCATACTGAATAATGAGGCTCTGAGCAAGTCCAAGATCATTTTCTGAGAGCCAATGCTGCCTGTCAGCAATCCATTAATTAATCAGAAATACATTTTAAAAAAATAATAAAAAAACACATTGTTAATTAAATGTTAAGGTCAAGAGACCATTATTTTTCAAGGGCCGAAGCTAAAGCAAAAGATCAAATAAATAGAAATTTGAAGAGAAAATTCTGGTTTAAAACGGTAAATTAATATTCAGAACTCCAGGCTTCCAGATAACTTTAAATCAATTCAGGAATAAACAAATTGTGAGAAAAGCTTGTTATTGTATAGGTTCCTATCAGCTACATAGCACAAAATTGTCAGGAAAAAAATTCTTACTTGTTCAGATATTCTTTTTCTTCTCTTTTTTTGTTGCCAAGTAGATCACCGGTGCTATTTTTGAAATTTCCTGTTCTGGCAAGTCCCGTGCTACAACCTGGCTTTTCACAGAGGCTGAGGCTTTGAGGCTCACCCTGATAAAAAAAAAGTTAAATTTTATTTGTATGTTTAAATAAGATATTTGCATGTTTAAATAAGAGCTTATCTGAGTATGTACTGCCCCAGTAGTCTATACATGTTTAAGCAGAAATAATATTTTTAAAGAAATAAGTGAAAATGTTATGCAATTTAAACACATAATAAACATTATGTTTATTTTTAATAATATGTTTATTATGTTTAATAATAAACATTAGCTTGAGGTGAAAAAATAAAAAAGCACAAATAATGTAAAGACATAGCTGTAAAATAAGCACAAAGAAAGAAAAAGGCATTGACAATCTCAACTTTTCTTTCCATAGTATGGCTTTCACCAGTTCCTTGGCATTTAACCTTCATTTTACCGTTACCTAGTAACAAAAGTATCCTTATTTCATGAGAAACAGGTGTACATCGAAACAGCCACTTTCTGCAGACAGATTTAGCTTCTCTGTCATTAACATGCATATACTATTAATATAGAGACCTAATTTACCGCAAGCACTAGTTGGCAGGTTGAAGAGGAATGGGCCAGCTCGGTCAGGCCTAGCCACTCCAGGCCTGGGTTCATGAAAGGCAGGTCCTGCCTGACCAAATTGATCTTCTATGACCAGGTGACCGGCCTAGTGGATGAGGGAAAGCCTGTGGACGTGCTCTGCTGAGACTTCAGCAAGGCCTTTGACACAGTCTCCCAGTCCATTCTCTTAGAGAAGCTGGCAGCTCCTGGTTTAGACAGATGTCCTCTTTGCTGGGTGGAAAACGGTCTGGGTGGCCAGGCCCACAGAGTAGTGGTGAATGGAGTTAAATTCAGAGAGTGACCAGGCACAAGCGATGTTCCCCACGGGACAGTGCTGAGGCCAGGCCTCTTTAATATCATTATTATTGACCATCTGGATGAGGGGATTGATTGAGTGTATTCTCAGCAAATTTGCAGATGACACCAAACTGCAAGGAAGAGTTGATCTGCTTGAGGATAGGTAGGCCCTGCAGAGAGATCTGGACAGGCAGGATCAATGGGTGGAGGCCAACTCTATGAGGTTCAACTAGGCCAAGCGCCAGGTCCTGCACTTGGATCACAACAACCCCAAGCAGCACCACAGGCTTGGGGCAGAGTAGCTGGAGAGCTGTGTGACAGAAAAGGACCTGGGGTTGCTGGTTGACAACCAGCTGAACACGAGCCAGCAGTGGGCCCAGGTGGCCAAGAAGGCCAGCGGCATCCTGGCTTGTATCAGGAAGGGTGTAGCCAGCAGGACCAGGGAAGATGAGGGACTGCCTAAGCTCATTTGTCACAGAAGCTCGATTTCTCCAGTATTCTGCATTACTTACAGAAATCAAACAACATGCAGCCAGACATTGATGGGTATCGACACACTGTGAACATTGGCTCTACACAAGCAATAGAGCCTCCATGCCCACAAACTGCCCTTCTCAGCAAGGCAGCTGCTGAGAGGGAGGATGGTCTTCCCCAGCCAGTTCACTCCTATCCCAACTGCATCCAGCCAGCTTCATGCTCAATTTGGCATTATTTAAATGACTGCAGGAGAAATAAAATGCTCAGAAATATAAATTTTCATGCACTCATTTGCTAATACACTGTGTGCAGCTCAAAGAAAACACAGAAGTGACAGGCAAGAATTTATTCTATCAATTCAAGTTTCTGGATCATCTTTGCTTATTTTCATTCTCTTCGATTTAATTACTTTATTTCAGTTTCTGCCACAGTCAAGCAGCAGAAACAAAATTCTTAAAGAGGTAGGCTTGTCTTTAATTTAGAACTCTTCCCAGATTCTTCCAATAAACCCATGCCCTTTCCATTAGTCACTGTGGTTTCAGTACCAGTAAAATGGAGAGAAAATTTATATATATTCATTTAATGACTGCAAACACAGATAAGAAATTACACTCCTAACCAGAGAGTGGTGCGCAAGCAATTACTCTGCTTACTACAAAACTACAGTAATTACAGGCATTGAATTACAGAACATCTAGATGCGTAACTGGCTTGGAATGGGGTCCCTTCGCCTGTCCCCCTCAGCTTCAGTGTGTGCCATTTACAGGAAAGATTTGACTACTGTTTGGCAGGGGTTTTGAAGACCTAAAGCCTCCTGCAGAGAGGAAAAAAAGACTTCTTCTCATCTGAAATTTCCAGTTCCTCGCGAACTGCAGCTTGAAGATATGCCATAGCAGATAAATCTGCTCATCTGCAGAAAGAGATCAACCACATTTTGGTAATGCGGGCCAGGCAAGGATGTTTGCTCCTTCCCAGTATCCAGTGGGCAGGTGGGAAATGTGTTGGTTTTGCCTGACGTGTTTCCTGTGCTTTGGAGGCTGTTAGCAAACAGAATCCAACTCGAAAGTGTGACAACACACAGGTCAGCTGAATCTGAATGTGCCTGTGACGATCCTGACTGCAGGGCAAAAGCTTCCCAGTTAGGGTGTGAACGTCAGAGCCTCAAAAACAGGCAAAGAGAAGGATAAGAGTCTCCTAGATAACATGGCACGAAGGAAAAAAAAAAAGCTGCCTAAGTGAATACTGTGATCTGAGAATATGTTTAATTCTCAATGTCACACATATTCTTTCAAGAGCTAAAATAAGAAACTATTAGCAAGGCTGTCAAAATTAGCAAAGGGAATGAAGTGCGGAGTGAGGCACGGCTTGCGAGAAAGGCTCGTAGGTGGCAACTTCACGTGCAGAGCAAGGAATGACAGATGCACATCCCTCCAAACGAGGCCTTGCTACCCTGCAGGACGTAATGCTCTTCAGTTAAAAGTAGGAGAATGGTAGGAGGGCAGGAGTACAGTCTAGACCAACAACCACCACTGTAGAGTTGTAGACTTCATGTAGTTGAGACTTTAAATTGTTTGATTGTTCTGATTTAGCAGATGAGGATTGTGGTCCTTTTATGTTCTTTTGGGAGTTTTCTCCTTTTAATAGAAATATTGTTTGTAAAGCTGTTTGACTGTTGTTTGACAAAAGGGGAAAATTCATTCAATGAGCACAAGGAAAACTGGTTCACATTTGTCAAGGTTTGGGGTGGGTGCAAAAGCTGATGTTGTTTTAATGATATATCAAAACCTCATCCATTTTAGTATTGATGAAATCCTGCAGAAAAATGAATCTTATGAAGCTATTGCACAGTCCACACTTGTCATTGCTTCCCTCCCACATCAGGACTGTCCTTCCCTGGGAGCTCCTGGGAACCATGTCATTGCACATATATGTCAGTGTTCTTCCTGGTCAGGAAAATCAGTGGAACAGGTTGTCCTGAGAAGTTGCAGAGTCTTCATCCTTGGAGACGTTCAAAACCCAGCTAGACACAGACCTGAGCAATGTACTCTAGGCAGTGAGGTAGTGGGAGGGGGTTAGAAGAGACCTCCAAAGGTCTCTTTACTCTAAGGTTATGTGAGAATGAATCCTCAGTTTAATGAGGTGTCATGTCATAAAAAATAAATAAATAAATAAAAGTGATGTGATGGGAAAAGCCTTATTCAAACACAAATACCTCTTTCAGAAAGGGCAAACAGTGGCAAACTCAGCAACTGATTCTCCACTGCCACACAGTCATTCACATCACAAGCCTGAGCACCTTCCTTTGCAGAAACCTGATTAGACCATATATCTACAAGCATAAAGTGCTGGAATAAACGAGGGTCCTGGGGCAAGTGCACAGAACGATTCATTCCT
>JAVCKT010020492.1:30302-44685 GCA_032273925.1 Rhynchotus rufescens | reverse complement strand
CTCTTGTACTGGGGAGCCCAGAACTGGACACAGTCTCCAGATGTGGCCTCACCAGGGCTGAGTAGAGGGGGACGATCCCCCTGTAACTAGTTAACGGTGGCAGCGAACGCCTCCTAACGCGAGAGGTTAACTGGCTCCGCGTAGGAGCAGGTTCACGCAGATCGCACCGAGAGCCATCACGTCGTGCTGCACGCTGCACAGGAGAAATAACCCCTGCCGTGTGACGGGCGCTTTGCGTTCAGCTGCTCTGGGCGCTCCGACCAAGATCCACTGCAAATAAAACACAGCTGGGTTACACTGGTGAGCCGCAAACGAAGGCTCAGAGGGAGTTTGTGCTCAGAGGCCCCTGTTCTTGTTTTATCCTGCAGCATAAAGTAAAGCAAATTAAAGTACAATTCAATAAAATAAAAAAAGAGGAAAAATAAAAAAGATTGTCTTTTTTTTATGGCATTCAGCTGCAGAGGAGTCTTTCAAAGACCTAAGAACTCTTAACACAAATGCAATGCTAAGATGCTTCTTACTAAGAGCTGTATCTGAAACAACATAGTGCACACGCAGTAGAATAATGAGATCTTTTCTCACATTCATGTGAATAATAATCTAATGTTTGTTTTTACATATATATACATATATATATGTATGTGTGTGTATATATGTATAAATTTCTTGTACCTCAGCAGCTAACACCCTTTCTGCATGTAGAAATGGAGAAGTTTGGTGTGTTAGAAGCCATTTTTGATGCCCACAGTCTTGTTGTACAAAACACCCGAGCCTTGGGAAAGTCGCTTAGAAGAAGAGCTGCACTTGGGGGAAATAGATGTGGACTATGTGAATAGGAAAGCGGCAAGGATAACAGAGAAAAGTGATAAAGGTCTTCAGCAAGCCCTTCATTCTGAAAACAAAGGGAAGGCTAGTGCTGGAAGAATTCCCTCTAAGCAATATAGAAAGTCACTTGTGCAGTTACAAAGTGTGCTTTCGGTCGGTCCCAGCAGTCTGGAGAGACCCAGGCAAAGTGACTTCTAACGATGCTGAAATGGTTCTTTTGCCTTATTTTGTATGTGTGACTAGCTTGCCTTTCTTTTTCTCTTCTCCTTTAACTCTTCCTAGAGCCATTTGCCATGGGACTCTACTTTCACCAGGCAGGAAATCTATAGTCTGCAGCATGTTAGAAAAACTCCTGCCAGCTCCTTTTGACGGTTTTAGTGCTGAGAGGACAAGTCAGTTGGTATCAGGCTGAGGCAAAGCCTGGAATTTTAGAAGTCACTGTGTTCTACAACATTCTGTCTTCTAGCTAGAGGCTTGAAGCATTTTTGGCAGTTGGGTCTCCATGGAAATAAGTGCACTAAGACATAGCTATTTTAAGATCTTAAAGTCTTAGAGGAAGCTAGAAGGTTGAGGTTGGGAACTGCATCTGGGAGAAATCTTTTTGGATCTGGGAGAGTCCATTTTTGGATAATTCACATCCTTTGCCCCTACCTTCCACTTGCACTAGTGGAACTCATTTAATTGGGCAGTAACAGAGCCCGCAAAATAAATGTAGCCAAAGCAGCATGTCTAGTTTGGAAACAGAAAGTCTTGGGCCGAAGACTACCTGAGGAGGCAGCAGCTTGTATTTGGTCCTAGGTGAAATGATGGTCCTGTGAAAAGGTCCCATGAAAAATTCATATATGGATAGAGCAGTGAAGCATTGGAACAGGCTGCCCAGGGAGGTGGTGGAGTCACCGTCCCTGGCAGTGCTCAAGGAACATACAGGTAAGATGCTTAGGGACATGGTTTAGCCGTGGTCCATAAACCGTGGTCCATTAACCAGTAAAATGGTCCGTGGATGGTGTTGAGGGGTTTATGGTTGTACTCAATGGGCCTGAAGGTCTTTTCCAACCATGATGATTCTGTGATCTCTACAAACACTCACAGAAACAAACCATCCATCCCACGAGCACAAAATCTGTTTGTTAAATTTAATTTCCTAATATTCACACCTGGAAAGCTCCTACAGTTGGTCTATCAACTCCAGTTACATCTGGAGAGGTATCAGCTTTAGGTACACCTAGTCCCCGCATAAGAAAAAGCGTATTATGCAGTCTCAGGGTGTTTTGCACCAGCCCGTTCTCTGTGTCTAAGCTACTCACCTCTTCTACAAAGCCCTGAGAAGGCTCCTTCCGAGCTGCCTTCCGAGCGTTTTCCACTTGCCAGCGGCTGGGTGGCATTTGCCATCATTCCTGGAGAAAAGCTTGGACTCTGGTACCACAAATGAAAACCTGCATCCAGCTCCTGACCTCTTACTAGTAATGGGTTTTTCCTTCTGCAGGCTGGGTGGAGAGCCTCCCTTCTCCCTCAGGAACATGCCTTTCTGAAGGATGGGCCCGATCGCGTACCTGCGTTTTATACTAGACACTTCCATCGAGCCTTTGGAACTCTGCGGTTCTCATATTTTACTCATCTGTAAGTCTGGGATAAATTTATACCATATTCCCAATTATGAGAGTATTTCTGCAAGAAGCAGCTATCTTTGCTTAATGTCAAGCTGTTGCTTTAGAAACTTTGGGGAATATACTTCCATGTTCACAGCTTAAGAAGTGAGTGGAAAAACACCGGCATCGCAGAGAGGCTCAGCCTGTCTAATTACTGAGGGCTTAGAAACTTTCTGCAGAGAATCTGCCACACGTTTTCATCTCCAAAGACACAGGGACACACAGAGAATTTGGGAGGAAAGGATTTAGATCTCCATAGTAGTGGGAAAACTCACCCGTCTCAGGAAGGTTCTCAACAGTTCAACCAGTTATTGTGGAGTCTGCACCAGGAAGGTGAAGCCCTCCGAAGGGCCACGGAGGCACCACAGCTACTGAATTACTAGGATTGCACAGGGAGGAACCCAGCAAGAGCAGTGCACGCTCATGGGCTCTCTTGCTGCTTATGGGGCGGGCGTTTCAGTGGGGGTGCCTTGAAATGCCCATTTTTTAAGCAGGAAAATCTCTCTCCGTCGTGGTTTGTATGTACAGGTTGTCCTCTCCCACCCATCCTCAGAAGCCTGCGCTCAGCCTGTTCTCTGCTGCGATCAGAAAGATGACTCTTTTATTATTTTACAATAATCAACATGGAAACAGGAGCAGGGATGGAGTCACCAACAGGCCGAGCCTCACTGTAACCACCGCACGAATCCTTAACACGGATACAACAGAAATCACGGGAACGTTAACACCGTTGGTGCTCGGTCGATGAACAGCAAGTCAGCATTAATCCATTAATGCTACAAACCGTGTGGCGCGTGGCCTTGCAGAGCGGGTCCCGCTGGAGGAGAGGCTCCAGGCCCCTTTCCCCACTGCTGCGCCAAGCCCTGCCTTTGGCTGGGCAACGTGCAGAGCACAGCGTGGCAGGGAGAGCGGGCAGCGGCGGGCACCGGGGCCGTGGGGAGCCCACGCGGCGGGCAGAGCCTCCGTGGGCTCCCGGCTGAGGCCGTGGGAAGCTGCCCTCCCTCCCCAGCCGCCTGCTCCGGGACGTGACATGCTGAGGAGCCGTACCGCTTTCAAGAGGCTTGCTTCCTTCTACGTGCTTACTGTTCTTTAGGAGAAATTCATAACTCAAATGATTTTACTTGTGTGTAAAGGGCACTTTAAAGACACCCCTTCCATCTCCCGGTCCTTACTCCGTACCTTCCTCTTTGGAACATTTACTACAGCGTGTATTTAACTGCCTGCCTCTTAACAGGAGTACCAAGGGACACTACAGAGGGGTAACTTGCGTCTGGTACTGTGATCCTGGCTCCCTTTGGTCTGAGCAGCGCAGGGCAAGTTTCTCAGCCAGGGCACTTGCACGAGCAGAGAGAGAGCAACTGCCCAGGTAAATGTTCCCAGTCTTTCCAGCACCAGACCAGAGGACATCAGTGTGAATGAAGCAGTCATCTCCGTCTTTCTTCCCAGCAGGATTTCTCCCAGGGGGACATCTGTGTTATTTTCACTGCAGAGACAAGAGAAGACATCAGTTTCTATATACCTTTATGGAGAAGCAGCTAAGCACTGTAGCTTGCTCATGTGGGCCCTCTTAAACCCTCCCCTTGTGATCCAGTTAATGACTCGATTAAAAACAAAGCAGCCTGGAAAAGCAGGTATTTCCTTTTAGTTTTAAGTAATAAAGTAATAAAACAGCAGTGAGAGTTGCAGGAACTCACTGAAATGAATGCTGTTGAACGGCACAGCATTTATTATTTCAACAGCAATGCTTTTGGACACTGTTTTCTTTGATAAGTGTTTTCCATAGCTAGCTGCTTCTAATTATCTTTTCATTAATTACAGCGAAACAATCTCAGCCTCCAGCACAGCTCTGCTCCGTGCCAAGCCCAGTTTTGACATTCCCAGGAATAAAGCAGCAGTGTGAATCAAAGCAGCCACAAAGCAGCTGAACGTTTGCGTTCATCTTCTGGCCACCCAACTTAAAAAACCCCTGGAGGAATTAAAGCCTTAGGCAGAACCAAGGCCGAGGGCTCCCAGCGTGGCACGTGCTGCAGCAGGATCGCTCCGGGATCTCGCCTTCCTCCTGCTGCCGCCCTCCTCGCACGGAGGAGGCACCCAGAGGAGGCGGGGGAGGAAGCCCCTCGTGTTGTACTTGTTGGGTAGCCCAGCTAACAACCCTGGCACACACTGTCCCCTTGGTAGCCCAGCTAACAGCCCTGGCACACGCTGTGCTGTTGGTAGCCCAGCTAACAGCCCCGGCACACGCTGTCCCCTTGGTGGCCCAGATCACAGCCCCAGCACACGCTGTCCCCTTGGTAGCCCAACTAACAGCCCTGGCACACACTGTGCCCTTGGTAGCCTGGCTAACAGCCCTGGCACACGCTGTGCCCTTGGTAGCCTGGCTAACAGTCCTGGCACACACTATGCTCTTGGTAGCCCGGCTAACAGCCCTGGCACACGCTGTCCCCTTGGTAGCCCGGCTAACAGCCCCGGCACACGCTGTCCCATTGGTAGCCTGGCTAACAGCCCTGGTACACGCTGTGCCCTTGGTAGCCCGGCTAACAGCCCTGGCACACGCTGTGCCCTCGCTGCCAGCGCACGCACCGGTGTGGCCGTCCTGCCGAGCGGCCCCTCTTCCGCGCGGTGCTTCCCGCAGTGCGGCAGCTCGGCGCTGTCGCGGTAGTCCCGGCCCTTGGAGCTCTGCATGTCCAGCACCGCGCGGCTCTTGGAGGGCAGCGGCGGTTTGGCGGGCTGGCCGGCGCCGCTCGAGCCCACCTCGCCCCGCGGCGGCTTCCCCGTTTTCTTCAGTGGCGACGGGTTTTCCGCTGCCTTGGGTTTGCCCTGCGCCTTTTCGCCCGCGTTCCTGTCCTCGCCTTGGGCAGAGCAGGTGTAGGAGCGGAACCGCGGCGTGGGCACCAGGAAGGGCGGCGAGGGCTGCTTGCCGGGCGCCTTGCTGCCCTCCAGCTCCGACGCCCTGGCCGGATGGCAGCTCTGCTCGTGCGGCAGCGGCGGCTCCTTCCGCGAGGCCTTGGCGTACTCGGGCTCCTTCCTCATCGCCGCCTTCCCCCGGGAGCCCATGGAGCCGTAGAGGGGGTTGTCAAACATCTCGGGCCTCTGCTGCCCCTCGTCCTGCAGCAGCGGCTCTGCCGACGCTCTGCCCAGCTCGGGCGGCCTGCAGGGAGCAAAGCGGGACGCTCGTGAGGAGCAGGCAGGAGCATGCACCCATCCACGGGCAAGAGAAAGAGCAAAGGAGCACCACACAGTCAAACCAAGTTTGCAGGCGTTAACCATTATACACGTGGGAATGGGGGGGAGGTTTCTTTGTCTGTTTTGTTTTTTTTCCCTTCTTTTTAAATCTTTATTCATACGATAGCTGAGAGCAGACAGAGTTAGTGATGTGCAAATGCAGCTGGACCACGGTCTGCTCAATGTGACACTTGGCTTCTCTTTAAAGAGGTAGGAGATAGGGAGCCAAGCTGTGCCGAGTGCTGGACAGCTCTGTTACAGGCTCCAAGTGGAATCCAAATATTCATGAGAACCCTCAGATCTGCCAGAGGGGATTGAAACAGCTGCCGGGACGCTCAGCCTAAGGGCCCACATCACACTACACCTTTTGACAAGTAGCTTGAGCTCCTCTTGCTACCGATGCCTCACAGCCTTCCAAAAGAAGGAATAAAATTCCTCCATGCACCTGAATGCACAATTCGTAAGTAACAGCTATTTACTGTGGGGCAAGGGAATCCCTGCATGTGCAGAGCCCCGCGCTTTGCACTGATGTTAACGGAGGCTCTGAGGAGCTGCAGGAGAGCAGAGCTGTGCAGCGGGGCAGCTGTGGCCTGCACAGCATCACCTTCATTCACCAGTCCAGACTCAGAGCAGCAGGTCTCAGCATGAGCAGGAGCTCTGGAGTGAACACGCTGGTCACACAAGGCTGCAGAAGCCTCATCCTCTTATTACGCTTGGTAGGCAAGGGATGTATTTCAATGTATGGCTGAGCTGAAGTGTGGCAGTAACACGTGTGGCACACGGATACTAACTTCTGTAGCAAGATGGATTGTTTTTATAAATAATATGAGATTTGGCTTAAGCAGTCCACCTAAGACACGAAAAGGAGCTCTCCTTCACAGCCTGTGAAGGGGCTAAGCCAAACTCTGTTCTTCGGTGTTGCTACAGTCTTCTCTGTCACCTTCTTTTCTTTTTCTCCCTCTCTAGAACCCGCTTGGCAGATCGCTACACATAATCGAGTATTTTTGGCTTTCCTTTCACAAAAGGTGGAGGAGGTGCTACACTCGTTTCTGTTGGGTCAGTGACGTTTGCTCCTGACCTTCACTTCTCTCTTGACTCTAGAGGCAAAGGCCGAAACAGGTTGCACCTTGCAATCTCCCTGCAGACAATGCAACTGTGACAGTGCAGAAGGGCAGGGGAGAAGGGGAAGGTGCAGCAGGCAAAGACTCACAGGTGCTCCTGACTCCTGCTGCAAACGCTGCGGTTCCCGGCAGGCTGCAGGGACGGTTTTGGAGAAAGAGGCGACAGGGAGGGCGATGTGGAGGACGCCTCTCTCTGCCCCGTCACGGGCACGTTCTCTTTGGGCTGCTGCTCGTAGCTCCAGAGAGGAGACGGTTGGTCTGGCGAGGGTATCTGCTTCAGCTGGCTGCTGGCGGGGCACTGCTGAGGAAACACAACCATGCCCATGTAGCTGGGGTTGCTGATGTCTGCGGGAGCGGAGCTGCCGGAGAGGAGAGACGCTGTTAGGAAGATACATGCAGGAACACACGTTTCGTCTGTCCCCCTGCCAGCTACAAGGGAGTGGGTGCCCACTGCCTGCTCCGATGCAATGCCACCTATTGCTTTGTTGTCAATGTGGCTTTAGAATAAGAGGCTAAGTGGGAGTTCCCTGGGTGCCCGGAGAGGCAGTGGCGCGGTCAGGGCTCCTCCTGCGAGCCCAGGCACTTGCGTGGCCGTGGCAGACACCTCCACGTGCGGGCTGCGGAGAGCAGCCACGTGTAGGAGCCACCAGACCTGCCACAGGTGCCTGGGAGCCGCAGTTCAGAGGGCAGCCACGGCAGGACGGCTCCAGCAAGGGTCTGGAAGCATCGTACAGGGTAGGAATATGCTACTAGAGCAACAAGGAGGCACATCTGGCCTTCAGAGGGACGTCCATGTAGGGCAGCAGGCAGAAGGCGAGAAGTGAACTGAAACAGGAGGGAACAGGGAGCCTCACACAGAGGAGCCCTGCGACTCCTGCCAAGGAAAGATAGGCACTTTGAGCACTGCTTCCCAGAGGAAAGGCAGCAAGGTTACCATAACATCTCCTCCTTCCCCGCGGCGTCCGGAGAAGAGGAAGCGCTCCCCCAATAGCGGGCAACGGTGGCCGCCTCCTTGGCCATCAGATGAGTAGGCTTGGATTTTCTGTTGGGAATAAAGTGGCCCTCTTTAAGACAAGGTGTACATGGGGAGCAGAGACCCCGTCTGACCGAGGCACTTCCATCTTCTGGAGCTTTGGACCCAGGAGCACTGAGCAGACCCTACCAAAGGGCCACAAAGGCAGTGTCCCGGGGCTGCTGCACCACGACACCCCACAGCAAGCCCAGCCCTGCAGTCCCTGAACCAACCATTTTAACAGCTATTCCCGTGTGCCCCTTACCTGTTAGTCTGCTCCCAGTCCTTGCCAAGGTCTAAATTACTGACGCTCTTTGGTTTCTGCCCAGCATTTTCATCGCGTTCAGTCTTGACAAAGTCTGGAGAGAAAGGAAAGGCATAAAAAGAGTGCTCTGGTGGCTTCACATCCTGGCTCCCTCCACTCCCCCTATTGCTGCTTTTATTAAGACACCCCTCTTCATCTATCAGAATGTTAGTGAGCAGCTTTTAAAGAGTGATGTTGCTATCATGTTTTCAACTGCTCCTCAGTGTATATCATGACTTGTTGGCACAGGAAAGAAAGTCTGCCCTGAAATACTCACAAACAAATGCCCAGGCTCCCAGAACAGTCATATATGGGTGATTTTACTGTCAGGCATACTGCTTGTGAGTGTAACAAAGCTCCTCACGTGAAACGAAGCACATTCATACAATTTAGGGCTACACGATCCAAAGCGATTGCATTGCAGCGCTAACGAGTCCTGCTAGCTGACCTGTGGTAACTGGCCAACATACATTGATCTCAGCCTAGTTGGGAAACAGAATAGGTTGAACCACCTCCATAGTGACTCAGTCACTTTAAATGGCATTATTGTTGTAAGTGTTTGATGAAAAGCCTGTCCGAATGAAAATGCTTAGTGAAGACTTTCCCCAAGAACAAAGCAGTCCGTGTGAGGGTTGCCGCCTCGGAACGCTACCAGGAGTTAAACCATTCTTAATAACTGCTTTCAGAACATGAAATTCTAGAGAAGCAAGAAACATTCAACGATAAAACTCTAGTGAGACTTCTTTTCTTGAGAGACTGGCTTCAGCAACCCACCATCAAATGGACACTTAGAAATAAATGGTTTCAGTGATAGCTGGCTTTAGAAACACACGTGGTATTGAGAAAATCCCACGTGAGGCACACAAGGTGTTTTCCTGACCAGAAAGGAGCAGCAGTCGTTTCTGCTGCCTCAATCCCAATGGATTTGAGCACTTCACTATTGTGTCCTTGGCAATTACGACAGCTGGTTGCTGGGCACAGCTGGTGTCCAGCTGACACTCACAGAACAGTTTCTCCTTTCCAAGGAAACACACACTGACTTTTGTCTCCCAAAGGAGTGCAAGAGGCAGTGAGATGATAACGGGCAAGGCTTCGATGTGCTAGCTGAGGAAGTGCTGCTCCAGAATCTCACATGCCCTTTGCAGAGGTTCCCCGAGTGCCTCTGGGGAGCACTCTGGTAGTCTGCATTGGAAAGAAGTATCTTAGCTCAACAAAATAGGTATCGGTGACAGACAGGGGGCTCTCTCAGTCTGCTAAATTTACTCGAATGCTGAAAGAGAAAAACCCAAATGTAATTGCTGTTCCTGTCTGAAAAAGCCCAGGTATCCTCCAGAGAATAAATGATATTTACATCTTTGTAGCCAACATCAAAGGCTCTTGCCTACATGCAAGCAAAAACACTGCAGGGGTAGTTTTCAGTTCCCTGACAATTAAGAGGCCTTTATCAAGACAGAAATTCTCCAGAGTGACCATTACAGGGATGATCCGGCTCCTTACCATACAGTTTCTCTCTCTGTTTTCCTTGTGATGTCTGTAACTTGATTTCACCCTGGAAGACCCCAGTCTTCTCGCCATGGTGTGTGAGTACAGCATGGAAAGGAACTAAGGATTCTGTGGCTTCTATTCGCAGGGCAATGCAGCCTTCCCCTGGAAGAGAAGGAACTGAGTCTGGAACTGAGAAACAAAGCACTGAGAACCATTTCTCACGTCAGTCTTATGCTATCACTTTGCAGATGGGGCTGAGCTCGTGGGAAAGAATCTCTTTGGATCACAGTAAGACTATAAAAATCTCTTGGGGAACGAGAGACATTCATTTCATTTCTTCACATATGCAAGAAGGATTTGGGCATTTCAGGTGTCAGTAGGTGACTACAGAGTTCAGAGCTTCCATTACTGGTAAGGAAAGCACGAACCTGTGACTGACTATTTTGGTTAGTGGGATTTCAGCAAAGAAGTTCTCTGGATGAGGGCTGCAGTCCCTGACTGATTAAAATTTGGGAGCAAGCAGCGCTGAGAGCGAATTCTCTGTAGCCAGGAGAAATGCTTCAAGGAAGTGGTGCTGAAGCGAGATCTACACGTCCTGAATAAAACGGTTCGAAGAGACCGATTCCGCAGTTAATGGCAGCAGAATGCTTTCTTTTCTTTTCTACGCTCTCTTCTCTTTTAGGGCTGGCATAGCTTACATAGATGTGGCCTCTAGGTCACAGTCCTCTATCCATCGTTACTTCATAAAGTATTGCCCACCAAGTATTTTTGTATGTCTTCAGTTCTAAATCAGAACTCGGCGCATCACAGATGTTCAGTCTGTAATGGTTACCTCTGTTCTCTTCCGCTCTTTCAGGAATTTGGAAAAATCTAAGTGGATTTTGACTCATCCAGAACTTCAGAGCTAACCACTTACCGTAAGATTCATCACTGTCTGATGACTTGATGCTGATGAGGATGTGTTGATCCAGGAGGTATTCCGGGTCTGAAATGATGGGCGTCAGCTGTGAAGACAGATTTGTGCCGCTCACGACCAGCGAAGGCCCCGCGAGCAGAGCCCTCCCCGTGCCGTGGTGCACAGCTCTGCTAGCCAGACCCTGAAACTGGTCTGGATGGAAGCGGCCTGCACCTCGATTGCAGCCTGCTCCCCGAGGGCTGCCTGGCTGCTGCGGCAGCCACACTGCAGGGTCTTTCCCCACTCTGCCTGTGCATGGCGTTCTCGCCAGGGTTCTGCCTTTGGGCTTTGGGAAAGGTGCTGGCACGCTCACTTGCTCCGAAGCAAGAGCTGTGATCGGCCTTCCAGCTCCCACCGCGTCAGGAAACGGAGAACAGCTCCAGGCTCAGGGCTAGGGCCTGTCTGACACTGGAGCACATAACACTACTGCTGACCCCTGATGGTCTTTTAATGAGGTGAGAAATAATTAACATTTCTCAGAAATACCAAGAAGAAATGCTGTTTGACAGGGCAATGAAACCTTAGGGCAGAACTACTTCTATGCTGTTTTATCTTCCATCTAAAAGAAAAACCAGAGCGGTTCAAAAGACTTACCAGCATAATTATGTTCACTAAGAACCTGAGATAAAAAGTTACACTCTTGAGTAACATAAAATCATATCAGTAAAATTCCCGATGCAATGTAAGTACACTAGTAAGCTAAATACTTAAATTTCTTAAGCTAAATACTCCATTTAGCTTAAACCCATCCTGCATCCTTATGAACTCTTGACGAGTAAACAAGACCACAATCTGTTCCTGAAACTAGCATTTATATAAGCAAAAGACTTAAATGTAGCTTATGGAATACACATGGAAGGCTTCTTTTCCATATGGATATGGAAGCAGAGTCTCAGTTTACCTTTGGAAGAGCATCAATGAACTTTACCACAAGTTCTCCTTCATTCCCATCCTCATTTTCTCCTTCCTGGCTTTTTACAAAAGCTACAAAGTGAGAAGAAAGGAATTCATCAGAAGAGAGACAGCAAGAACTTGGATACAAACCCCTTTTCACATGGTGAAAAGACCTCCAAAAGACCTGCAATCATTTTTCCCATTTGGACACAAGTTCTAGGTATAATAAGACACTTAAGGTCTGAGGTGAATGTCTACAGGGTAAATTTACCAGTGATTCTTACTAGGATGCCGTTAAATGATTTTATTTTACAGTTAAGCTTGGCAACCGCAACGCTCATTGCATGCATGGACTGGAGGATAAGAACATGACAGCTCTTCCTACGCCACTCAAGATAGCACACTTTTGAAATTCTAATTTAAGATTCGTAATACACTGTTTCCATAGAAATGTATGCAAATTTCGATACAGCCCAAAAAATAATCCTTCATGGAAGTGTGTTTGACACAGCTCCCTGCCACGCGATAATGCGATGAAGCATCCACCAAAGGCACTGTCCCACTTACGGGAGCAGTTCTGCACTGGGGAACCACTAAAAAAACCACCGCAAGGCCACACAGTCTCACGTTACATAAAGAGCTGAGGCTCAGCCCTGCAGCCCGGGGACACGGAGCACGTCCTGGGGCACGGACACACAGCCCCGCGTGCAGGACCCCCTCACCATCTTTCCTTTCACTTCAAGCCCATCCTCTGATTTATTCTTTCCAAACCAGGGGAAGGAAATAGTTTCTATTAGCACAACGCACAACCTTTATTCCACAAGCACCCAATCCCTTGCAGCAGGCATGATTAGAAATGTACTCGATCACGCGCTTGCTAAGGAGATATTTTTTATGTGATAAGCAAGAACAACACAGGTTGCTCTGCAGAGGAAGAGCCGATCAGGTTGTCAAGCAAGATGGAAGACACAGCACAAGGCTACACGTCTCAGCATGACTTACAGCTCAATGGCTGTGGTGTTTGGCTTGGACTTGACAGGATAAGATGACTTGCAAGCTGCAACAGATCTCGAGGACATCCCTTTTGGTTTTTGCAGTCAAGCAAATGACCCTCACAGCAATTTGTTTAGATCAAAGCAAGAGGAAGGAGAGCTGGTGCAAACAAGCAAGTCTGGCAGCAAGAACAAGGGCAGGCACTGACTCACTTTCCAAGCAGCTGGAGTGGAACTCGATGTAGAACTTGGTCTGGGACTTGGTCTTCAGGGTGGCGTAGCACTGCAGGAACTCTATCTCCCCTTGGGAGTCTGTGTACTTCAGATCTAGCAAGGGAGGGAGAAACAAGGATGTTTTCAGCAAGCAGAGGGAGTGTTTCATGTGCTTTGTAAGAAGGTGGCTTTTTAGGTTTGCACCCCTGTTGCACTTGCTGCCCGCGAGTGAAGGCGGCCGCGCGCGCCCCGGCCGCACTGACCGTTCTTGGACACGAACTGCGAGGTGACCCCGACCTCGAAGGTGGCGAACACGGGGCTGTGGTCGCTCGTCACGATGTCCGAGGTGCAGCCTGCCAACGAGAGGGCGACGGTAGCGGTGGCCCGGCCGCGCCGCCGGCACCGGCACCGACCGTCGCCCGCACGGAAACTGCCCGGCCGCTTCCCAGGAAACGCCGCTGTCGCTGCGGCAACCGTCTCCAGGCAGAGGCTTCTGCATAATCCCATGGGAATATCACTATTTGGTAAAAATGCATCAAGTTTGGCTATGGGACAGTAATGGTTTCTCCAGTCCGTTTTGCAGGCACCTCTCCATGTGAGGTTGCCCCAATATGAAAAGCAGGGTCAGGCTCCTGCCTCCCCTCCGCAATGTGGATGCTAATTAAAGCTCTAAGGGGGCAAGAAATGGTGCAGGAACAGGACGGTGCTGCAGGGCAGCTCGTGGCGGGAGAGTCACAGCGGGGGCAATGAGGCCCTCACTTGATCTAGGCACTTCTGACTGCCCAAAGGGTCCGTCTGTTCTGTTGAGCAGCGCAGGGCAGTAAGGCAGAGGCCAGACTCCCAAGATGTGCTTGCTTAACCACACATCTCATCAGATCAGTCCATCTTATCCCTCAAGAGACTTCAAGGACCCGTCCTCTCGCTCCCCTGCATAGGAAGCCATAGGAAGACATTTCAGGAACTTGTATGTGGGCATTGTTTTAAGGTTTTGCGGGCTCTTCCCAGCCCAGCATCTTTGTGAAGCTGCTCCTCAGTAGGAAGGGGAGCAGGCAGCCCTCCTGGTACCACACAACACAACTTCTTGGTCCTCTTCTGACAGAAGGGAGATGTTTGCAGCTTCAGGCCCTGCATGCTGGACCATATAGAGGAGAGCTGCTCTGTTGGCACCACCAAGTAGGGAGCTCCTGATGGGAGCAGCACAGGGAAAGAGGGTTGTCTTTGCCAAGAAGTAACTAACTGGCCTAAAAGTGATCCTACTGTGTGGCCTAAAGCTGGATGACTGCAGCTGTTCAAGAGGTCTTCTGCATATAAAAGAATAGCAGCGTTAATCTCCAGCATTGCAAGGTTACAGGCAGAGGGCTTTGGCTCCAGTCTGCCTAGTTTTACATCGAGTCCCTCTGTGCTGAGTGCCTGGCAGCGGAGGGAGATCTCACAGACTCTGCTCTGAATCATTTCCGCTTCAGGCAGATTGCTTTGCTATCTACAATCTGTTATCTACCCACCATAGGACTGACACACAACGTGCACCATGGGGTATGATTTCCAGAGCACTCGATCACACCAGGATGGCAAATTGTACTTCATCTGCAAACCAAAGGAGAACTGATGTCAAGAAGAAGGGAAAGGACCAGTCCACAAGAAGAACAGGAAACTCACTTGCCCAAGTACCATGTATTTGAGTCAATTTGTCAATTTCTATTCCAACTGCAGACTG
>JAVCKT010020492.1:12108-30292 GCA_032273925.1 Rhynchotus rufescens | reverse complement strand
TGTCAATTTCTTTTATTTCTTTCTTTGTTTTTTTTCTTTTTTTTTTTTTTTTGGCATTGACTGTATTCAAAACACTACAGGAGAGACTGGTTAAGGTCACTGTCTTTGGTAGGAGTTACTTCCCCTGTTCTGGCCTAAATTTCTGAAAGGAAGGAGCTGATAACCAGTTTCCACCTACCCCCGTGGCCTTCTGCTTGGTGTACACGTACTTCTCCCGGGAACCTCTTTCAAAACGGTAAGTTGGAGCAAAAGTTATCTCCTCTTCCTCTGAAACAGACAGAGAGCTCGGTTACAGCGTGGCCCTTGGGGAATCATGACGTGGGCCCAACAGTCATTGCTCTGTGCCCCCCATCCCACAACATCAACCCTGGCACGGGCAGCTGCTGGCGAATGGGAGAGGGAGCTGCCGAAGGAACCGAGAACCTCACCGAACTGCAGGAACACCTTCTGGTCCCTCCTCTCCAGGAGAAGCTGGTCAAAAGCCAGCAGCTCTGGGTATTGCTGCTGCTTGATCTTCTGGACGATGTTCTCTGCTTCCTGCCAACAGGGAAACAGCAGAGCTGCAGGTGATGCAAAACCTTCTTACAAACACTCTCCCACTTGTAAGCCAGCCATCAAATGCTTTAGAACTGCCTCACCACGTCATACTCCTGACACTCCTCAACTCTTCCATTCACTGAAAGGCCCTAATCTTTGCTGCACACTGGATGTTTGCCTATCAAACGAGCATTGAATTTCTATGTGTTCCTGACATGAGCATGCACACACACACACTGCTACCAGATCTGCGTGAACACCAGAGCTGCTGTTATCTCCCACCCACTGAGATCTATTCAGTTTTCATTCTGGCTTGCCTACTTGGAGCCGTTATAAACTAGCCAACAGAGCAGAAAGGCAATCTCTGGATCTAGCTGTTCAGAGACAGATGCTCGCTCCCAGTGGGAAGCAGGAATGTGGAGCCTGGGGGAAGTGATGATGCCTGGAGAAAGACAGGGTGCCGGATGGCATTCCGGGTGCACCTTGGGGCCATTAATCCTGGGGTGGGCAGGGAGGATTGCCTCACTCTCCCTCAGATGGTGGCACACTTATGCCTCGGGGATCCTCTCTGCCCCCCTTCTCGTGCCACTCGTTATGCCACGGTGCCTTGGACCAGAAGAGATGGTGTTTCCATCTCTCCATGGATTCAGGCAGCATCCCTCACCGTTGGGGGCTGTTCCACACGATAGTTCAAGTCTCCCAGCCAGAAAAGATGGGTAAAGCGATGAGTGATGTTAAAGGGACTCAGTTTCTTATCTCCCAGCGTCAGGAAGCGCAGGATGTTCGTGTAGTTCTGGTTGCGTCTGTCAAGACAAGAAACATCTGCCTGATGTACTAAATCACTGCGCAATTTCCAAGTGCCTGGATTGGCAGAGACTGCTGAGTTACGAGGTGGGAATCGATCTGTCTCAACAGCTAGAGAGGAGCAGATCAGGAGCTGAGGACCTGCCTCATTTGTCCTACAGGAGACAGGCCCAGGGAACGTGCTCGGCTTCTCCAAGTGATCCAGTCTACCCCATAGCATTGGCAACGGATCGGGGCAGCTCCCCAAGGCACGTGCAGCCTGGGGGGCGCGGGGACAAGAGGGCAGCCCTCTGTGAGGAGGGGACAGTCACATTTACAACAGCTCTTGGCTGCTCTGCCTTGGGTGCCACGCTGTTTCCACCCGATCTGAAGCTGTCCCAAAGCCACCTTTGTCACTTCTTGGGATTGTGCTTCCCTGAGCTGCATCTCCTAAAAGTCCAGCATTAGATTGTTGCCATGAGTTTTCATCAGCAAATACATAACCAGATTTTGGCAGCTATTCCAAGCACTGGGAAACACTTCCATAGATGCTAACTCCCTCAGTGGCAAAGACCCTATGCAGAAATCCCATGCCGTGTGTTTCCTGGGTCCTGGTCAAGGACAGGTGGCAAAGCCAGTTCTTTCATTCTTCTTTCAGTTCCTCTTTGTTTTTAGGAGTGTTCCCTGCAACTGCTCCAGCAGAGCCCCCCGGGGCACTTGCTCATCTCCAGCCAGCGTCAGGATCTTTGCTTCCCAATCGCATGCTGCACCGAGCCTGCCTGGACCACAGAAGCTGGTTTTACAGCTGGGTGTATCCCAGATAGCTCTCTGTGCTCCACAGCCTCTCTCTGAGTAATTCCTCACGGCATGGGCATGCTCCACCAGGCAGGACTGCTCTTGGTGCATGCCACAGCTCCATGCTCACACCACCTCCCCCAGCAAGGACGCAGGTAATCTCTTGCAGCATGTTATTTCTGGGTGGGAAAAGCCTGCCAGCATTTCTCCCGAACACTGTAATTCAAGGAATTGCACTTGGCTTGCACGACAGGTCTCACAAGTATTGGGCAAGTTATTTATGCTTGGCTCTGAAATCACTTCACCAACCATTTTACCTCATGTGTCTTGGCTGTATAGCAAAAGTCACTCATGTAAATGGTGACAGGACAAGCAGGGTCTTTGACATGTGTTGTCCTCCCAGGAGACACTTAAGAGAAATTTATTGCCGTAACAGCCCACTTAGGACCCACTGGTGGTCCCTCCTTCAAGTATGGCCTAGAGAATTCCATCCCAGGCCAACACATATTTCTGACAGGGGCAGATGTATTTTACCTGTGTTTCTTTTCGCTTCCTGAAGTCAAATGGCTGTTAACAAAGCCCAAGGAGGTTCCATTGAACATGAACGACACCCCCACGGCTCCTTTATTACCTGGAAAAGAGAAGCCAAAACCATCAAGAAATCAATCCAGCTCCAAGCCGAGTCTAGGAAAGACAATGAAGCAGCTAGCACATCTAAGTGAAGTGGAAGATGGTGAAGAGAAATAAACTGACTTATCAGCACAGAAAGAATTAGTAATTACAGCACAGTGTGTGGTAACATATTTCTTAAAGGATGCTAAAAATGAGCTCAAGTGAAAGAGCTACCGTTCCTTCCGAAACACAAGAAAGAGCAATCCAACAGCCAGCGGAAGGCTCTCGCTGGAAATTCCTATACATGAGCGGAGGACACACACAAATGCACTTCTTCTCTTGCAGGGCAAGCTATAATCCCTAGTGCCACTGGGATATAACCTAAAGACCGCCAGTGTCACACAAATACAGTCAAGGGAGTCTGGTGGAGACCGCCGCACGTGCCAGGCGGCTGTGCAGGGCCAGGCGGAGAGCTCTGCGCCCCTGGAGCGGGGAACCCGCTGCTCACCCAGCGTGTTGGCGATGCCTGTCTTCACGTTGTTGGTGCAGATGTGGCTGATGCGGTTCTCATGCTCGGGCTTGGCCAGCACAACAATCCTGATGTTCCAGAGAGTGTGGATTGCTATCTGAAGGATGGGAAGGCTATGGGTTACATTTCTGCCCAGACCTGCAAGCTGTGCTCTAGCTCCAGCCTTCCTGACTCCTTCTCCAGTAGTTTTCCCATACAAATTTTCTTACTGGGCTCAGGAGCTGCTCTCAGTTATTTTAATCAAAATGTGGGAGGAAGGGCCTGGATATTTTCTGGTGCTATTTTCTATTTAATACTTGAATACCTTGCTTGCACAAAACATGTTTCCCAATCACCAGGGGAGCCATTAATATAGGCCATGCTCTCCTGTGGCCTACCAGGTATGTTTAGCTTTGTTTCTTAACATCACTGAAACTCATTAATAGCCAAAGCTGATCTTAATAGGGCCTAGTCTTTTTTATGATTGTGCCTATGGGCTGTTACCCTTTAATTCAGACATGCAATAGCTCCGGCTGAGATGTAGGTTACAAAGTCTTACAAACACATTCTTTATGAGGGCCATCCATGTGTTCAAGAACTACCACCATCTGTGGTAGGTGCTCAGCATCTGTCCTTTGCTCCCAGCCAGGCAAGCAAGAGAGTGGCCTGGCAGGATCCACCCCATCTGCCTTGTCCACCTCATCTTGTCCGTAGCAACAGACCCATCTAAGCAATTCTGGGCAGATCGTGGAGTCCACAAACAGATGTGGTTTGTTACCCCTCTCTCCTCTGAGTTATGTGCACACAGCTGGTAGAAATCCCTCACCACTTTGAAGCTGATACTGGTGATTTCCTGCAGGGATTGCCTCAGGGTCTCCAGCCACTCCTTCTCGCCCTGGGGATCCTCCTGGGTGCCGATGACGTAGATGTCGTGAGGGATGTAGTCAGCGGTGTCGTCCCGTGTCTTTCCCTGCCCCTTGGAAAGAAACCAGGAGCTGATCTTCTTTGGGGGAGGCGCAGCACCTTTTGTTAACAAATCCAACATCAAAGTCAGTCAGAGCATGTCCAGTCAAACCCAGGATACAGACTTAGCCGCATAAGGGGACAGAAATAAACATGCTTCACATTCACTTGTTCAGCAGGGCACAAGACATGTTAAACCCTGCTTGGCATTGCTGTGACCACCTTCCTCTGCTTTGTTAGTGTACCAAGGCCAAGGCATAAAGGTAGGGGCTGCATTCCTGGCCTGCACTGCCCCTGCCTCACCCCTCTGCTGCTGGTGGGTACAGGCAGCAGCAGCTGAACCAAACCCTTCTCTCCAGATGTGAATAACACTTTGAATTCCACTGGGCCAGGTGCTTTGACCCATGCACCCACGGTAAGTGTCAAATCACGCAAGAACAACCCTAGCGAGCAGCTACCCCTGTCCCAGTGGAGAGCTCAGCTCTGGCGCACAGCTCTGCTCCTGAACGCACACCGTATCTGCAGCTGGTCATGGCAAGTGAGCACAGAAAATATTCACAAGTGTCAGTGGCGCCTGTGTCAGAAGGGAGCCCATACCCATGTTCCAGGTGCCAATGAAGATGGTGATCATATCAGGCTCCGGCTGCTCAGAGTGTTTGTTCTTCATCTGCTGCAGAAGTTGGCAGAACCCTTCTCTCTTCTAGAAGGGAAGAGTGGAGACATTTAATGAGCTGATTAATTCCACCAACACTGACCTCTTGAAAAATGAGCTGAACTGGGGCACAAACTTGAAGGGCAGATCAGCTCTCCATTAGCCTGAAGCCTTCAGAGAAGCTGCCTTTCTTGTGGTTTTCTCTCAGTCACTTAGGTTGTGCACTTCTTTAATTAAGGTGCCCAGTTGGAAAGAAGAAAGTCTAGACTTTCCTCTTGCTTGTATGCGCTTTTTCACAACTGCCCTTTCTTCAGACTTTCCTGCATCTCTGCCTGCTTGCTGACATGCCCTCCTGCCTCAGTGTAGGCACCTGGCCATATTTGCCCTCCCCAGCATCTTCCTTGACACAATACACTTATTTCCTGGCTGTTTCCAGAGCAAAGGAGAGATTTCACTGCTGCAAAGCCAGGCCCACCCTCCAGCAGTTTCTTTCCCCAAAGGAATGTCATAACGCCCTGCATTCCCTCCCTCCCATGCACCTGCCTCAGGTCAGTAGGGAGGAAAGGCTGTGTGTGTACCTTGGAGTCTGAAAAAACATATTCCTTGCGCTGCGTCTTCTCTTTTTCCGTTTCCAGCACAATCACCAGTTTGTTGGGGACCTTCTGGGATTTGATAAGCTGCAAGACTAAGCAGAGCCTGGGTGTCACAAGAAGACACTGAAACTAGAGCACAACCAAAACTAACAGGATGCCTCACTCAGGTCCAGGCCTGCTACAGACTTCTCCCTCTGGGGCTCCCTTGACCCAGGCTACACTTTAGTGGTGATTGGGTCATTTTCCCACTGTGCAGAAAGGCACAGGGCATAATTCGCTCTCTGCTAATTCCCAATGAGCTTGGCAGTGAGGCACCTAGAAAAGCTGGAAAAGATTCAAAACGAAAAAAAAAAACCTCACAGAAATCTTCAGAGAGCTGCTGGTTCAGGGACATCACAGAGAGAAAGGGAAAATGTTTGAACTGGCCCTTCACAGATCAAAACTAGCATTACTCAGCAGTACAGTTACTGGTTCATATATAAAAACAAAAATCAAGGGGAATTTCACTGAAGAAAGCTGCTGAAATGGAGTCTCAGGCTTCATCAGAAGCCATCACTGAAGTTGACATGTTCCTACAAAATGTTTCCTTCCTATGACACTGCACTTCAGGAGAAAATGGGTTTATGGCAACTGGCTTTGAGGAAAATCTTCTAGGAAGACCTGCCCCTTCCTCGCATTTACCCCAAACTGATTCCCTGTTTTCTGCAGACTGCTTTGGAGTTTCCAGCCGAGAGTGACCAGGGGCTCACAGGACCTCTGCTCTGAACCACATCTGTCACACCCGGATTGGACCAGGTTCCCCTCCCAATCGTCCACAGAACCAGGAGTCTAGTCCAGCATTTGTGAACGTACTTTTCTTGTGAGTATAAAACTTGTCTTCTGGACCATCCTTAGCTCTCTTGATAATCAGCTTTCCCATTTCCACATCAACTTTGAGATGTATTTTGGAGAAAATTCCTAGAGAGTCTGCTTTCACCTGGTGGAAAACAAAGCATTTTTATAAGCCATTTTCTACATCTGAGTCACAATTATTGTGAAAAGCAGCACTTGTCTGAATTCATGGATACACAGTGTCACTGCCAGTCCCACCAGACATCCCCTAGACAACTGCACTGTGCTAAACCATATTCAGGAATAGCTCTGTTATCTCTGTAAGAGCATAGCAGGGTTCCCAGGAAGTGAGACACTGAGACATATTGCTTTATTGTCCTTCCACACTGAGGTAAGCCTGGCTAAATGAATAACATTTACCTCAAAGGTGACAGGGGGGATGAGGGAGCGCCGGTGTGTTGCCTCGGGGCCCTCAATCAACAGTGTCTTCGCCTGTGGAAGTCACACAAACAGATGTGAACTGGGTGGTTCCACACTGCGCAGAGAGCAACGAGGGCAGAGCAGAGGAGTCTTTTGGTGGCAGAGAACAGCACTGATGCTGAACCAGAGCATATGAAAGCAGCTCTACAACATTACCTTTTCTTCAATGGAGGACAGCAAAGAGATCAGCTGATTGAGTTTCAGCTGGATACTGACTGGAGTAGCTTCACCAAGCATCTGATACCAACGAGAGACACAGAGAGAGAGAGATGCACAATTATCAAAGCCGCCGAGCGAGCCTGGATGCTCTGCAGCCTCGGCCACGCGCTCCTCAGCGTGGCCTGAACCTCGTGGAAGGGCAGACGCACAGCTCCAGCCCACAGGCTCAGGGGGGGCGAGGGGCTGCATGCTGCCCCTTCCTTCGGGCGCAGGGAGGAGAGGAGGCGGCCCAGGGCTGTGGGTGAGTGAAACTGGAGATGGGACCGGTCACCTCAGCCGCAGCTCTGTGGTGGCAAGGGGAGGGCAGGGCAGAGCCTGCCTGCTGCCCTCTCCCGCGTGGACCGGACCACCGCTCTGCTCTCCATTCCCACCTTGCAGACAACTTACTTGCGAGCGCTGGTGGAGCCCAGGGTGCAGCTGCTGTTCAAACACCTTCTGGATGGACTCCAGGGACGACAACGTCCGAGAGGCTTCACTGGGAACAGAGACATGGCAGAGGTCTAAGGCAGGAGAGCGTTTCTCAGCTGCTTCAGTGCTGAGGACATTAGTTGTTCTGCCAGTGAAGGCATCTTTGCGTGAGGCCCCTCACTTTGCCTTCCTTGCGCAGACCTACTTCTGCTTTTGCTTTGAAGCAGTAACTTCTTAAATCTCCCTGAAAACTGGGCCAGATCAGAGAACATGCTAAAACCAGCATCAAGCCAACGACACCAACTCATAGCTCTGAGCATTCTCAAAAATCTCAAGGGATGACAAAGTCTGATGCCTACAAGGTTGTCCTTGCAGCTACTGAGGCTGCCACGGGAGGCTGGGAACACCAGGCAAGGAGATAATTAATTTGTGGACTTTCCAATTGGCGTGACAGGGTGGTGCCGGGCGCAGCAAGGGGTAAAAGAGCTACCTTTCATCTCTTGAACTGGAACCTCTTGCAAGTTACAGTGAGATTCCTTTAACTTTTCCTAATTAGGCTCCACAGGATGCTCATTTGTCAAAAGGCCGCTCCGTGACTTTGGCACAGAAGCAGCTCTCTGCTAATGACGAGACTTATCACAGGAAGAGCGCCGAGGGAGCATGGGTCGAAAGGAAGGCGACGGAGGGGAGCACCCGAGGATGTGCTTGTGGCTCTTAATGATTTCCCTCACTTTCCTCGTGCTGCATGGACCGGATTTCACTCCCTGTTTATTGGGGAAATTGCTCCAAAGTGAAAGTACGTCCCATAGTCTGAAGATATGTGTCTAGATGCTGAACCCATGGGTGATTATTTGCCTAAATTCAGCACTCAGGTTTGAAACTTCACTCCAGAAACTCTGCACAGAGCACATGCAAGTACAGGACAGGCAGGAACCTGGATCTGCTGAAGCTAGTCCTGATACACTACAACTTGGCTTTGGATCAACCAGGGCAAGTGCAAACAGCTGCGGCCCCAGGCCCAAGACTCCCATGGATTTCTCTGGCCGCGGAGGCATGTTCCATGGGGCTGCAAGGCAGTTGCAGGGGTGTTGGGTGAAGTTCAGTTAGACCAGAATGATGGCACAGTTTCTGTGCCATGGGACATACAAGCTCATCTCAGAAACACCGAGCAGCAGTTGCCTGAACCCGCTCAGAAAAGATTTCTCATGGGAAAACTGCCCTCTCTTTAGGGCAAGGTGCAACTCCTGACATGCACGTCTGCCTGGGAAATGGCAGCTGCAGGCATTCAAACTCAACACAACCACCAAATGGGTTTAATTTCGTGTTCAACTCCTTTTGTTTTCTTCTCTCTAGTGTAGAGGACATACGGAGCGGCCTTCGCTGAAGCCTCAGAAACTTCTGTGACCGCACAGGATTGCACAAGCTTGGGGATCAGAAGCGCCTGGAAAAGTCGCTTTAAATGGAAAGCTGCGGAAAATAACCAGACAGAGAGAGTATAGAGGAGTTCAGAGCGGTGATGAGCAACCAAATGACAGCTCTGAGGAGGGCTATGTTGAAAATGTCACTGAATGGGTTTCACCTTGGAAACCCTGAACAAAGTCCTCTCACGTGGGTAGTCCCACTGGGAGGGCACCGCACTGGCCCTGAGCTCCGCAGGAATCAGCTTCACGGCCCCCAGAGGATTCCCCTGATTTTTCACATTTTTAGCAGTGACTGCCTCACAGAAGCGCCCATCGCCCTCGCAAATCTCAGCTTTGTTTTATTTGTAGTGCAGGAGCTGTCAAAGAGACAAGTCCGCTGGCAGCAGCTGTGCTGTCCCCGGGGCTGCCACGAGCGGACGCGACGCGGCTGCTCGCACCCTCTGGCCATACTTGCCTACAGCCGCTGACTCGAGGGTGGTGGCAGCTTCCAGCCCATTACAAGCAGCTTTCCACCTGTCTAACTGGAGGCTTGGCCCCGGATTCATCACAGGGCAGTGGAGGAGACCGGGCCTGGCTGTGCTGGAGCTCCTCATCCTGCCCGTGAATAACGCACGTCCTGCAGAGGGGACACTGATCACAGACACCCAGCTCTGCTCCCACCCTCTTGGTTCACTTCAAGCTGTTTTCTTTTGTGAAAACGAAGGCATTGACTATGGTGAAGAAAAGGACACAGCCACCAGAACCAACCAGGGAGCTAACCGTGCACTCATCTGGAATATGCACAGCCCGAGGAAAGCTGAGGTAAATAGAAACTAAATTTAGGTAATGCCACTGATTAAATCTGACTTTAGCAGCCTGACGAGGGAAGTCAGCGAAAAATGCAGACAATCTCAGAGGTTCAGGAGACTGCAGAAACCAGCTAAATGCCAAAGCCTCTCAGTATTAACCAAGACAAATGCGTGGTGGGGCTGGACAGTGCTGATTCACGGGACAGTCCAAAGGGCAAGGGAGAGCTTCGGCAGAGAAGTCTGACTGAGACCGAAACCAAAGAGAGAAGAAGGAGCCTGCAGCTACTAGACTGGCAACAAAATGGAGAAGCTTCATCTAACTGAGCCGAGTCTGAAGCACGTAAGGCTGCACATTTCCACAGCTACACGGGGCTGCTGGAAGGGCACTGGGCAGGCAGCTCATCGTGTCCCGCGGTGCTGCCGCATCCCTGCACCCAGCTCACCTGCAGAAGAAGGGACCAGCTCTGCTATGGGCTTGCAACGCCCACGCACCAAAAATCCTGCAGGAAACCCAGCAATATAAGAGGGGAGGAGAGGATTACGTAGCCTCTCCTTTGTTCCTACCGCCCTATATACGTTTATCCTCATAAATCAGATATATCAGTCATGTATCTGGGTAGCAAACCCTCGTAAGGAGTTAAGCAGAATAAGTGGGAAATGGAAAAAGCCAGCTGTCATGAGAACAGAAGTACTGAAGATATTTTAGTAACACAACACTCTCACTTGTGAGTTCATTAGATTCTGGTTTCCATTGCTGAGGTGTATTCTTAGCCAGACACCTGGGTCTCCCCCCGTGTAGGCGTAGAGAAACCAAACCCTCTGGCAGGATGCAGAAGAAGGGTAGCTCTGTGCAAACCTGCCCCGTAGTCCTGTCGAGGTCTTGCCTGGAGGAAGCTGCCACCTCTTGCTTTCCTTCTGCCTTGGTCAGCCCTAGGGCTGCAACACCAGCTTCACTTCTAAATATCCTGGGGAGATGGATATTGCAACCGGGGAAGTAGAGGTCCTATGCTACAGAGGGCTTTTCTGAAGAATTTTGCAAAAATGTGGGCTAGCCTTGCTGGATTAAAAGTACCAAAGCGGGAAACAAAGCATGTTTTTCCACCACAGAAAATATGGGGAAGTCAGCAAGGTTTTAGTTCCCTGTTGGAGTTTTCCCTGTCTAGGCTAGGAAAGGCTGCAGATAGGTAGCATGGAAATTGTAGAGCCCAGGCTCATTTGCCTCATTACTGAGCTGCACTCCTTTGCTGACAACAGTGAAATCCCATGGATCACAGTGCTGTAATGGGAAGGAAAAATCTTTGTTTAAAACACAGCTATATGCTAATATGTGCTTGTTTCCATAAACGGCCTGTGCTTGACAATTCTGTGGGTGTCATCTATGCATTAACAAATTATGCAGTTAATCAGCAAGTGCATTTTTTGCTTTGTTTCTTTCTAAACAAAGCAGGAAAAAAAAAATCCATCAACTGAAACCACCTACAGGGAAGCTTCACTGTCAGAGCCATGTCTTTTACATGGATTTCACACCTTTGGACTAGAATCACAGGTCATGAGATCCAAATATACCTTTTTTTTTTTTTGGTGGGTAAGCAGATCTACTATGTGAGAAACCTGGGCTCTGACAGCCTGCACGAGGCACCTACATCAGACAGATCTCTGAAAGGGAGCCTCTGGTTACCTGAAGAGCCCTTTGCAAAGAAGCGTAAGGAGTTTCTTCAGCTGTGGAAGACTGCTGGAGCCGGTCTGCACCATCTCAAAATCACTGGTGATGTGAAATCGCAGGTAATCCTGGATGAGCTTAAGATGCTCATCAGAGACACTGTGGAAGATGGAAATAGGTCAGAAACAATTTCCTCTCTCAGTGTCCCCAAATATCAGCCAGCTTTGTTATTTTTCTGTTATTTAGACAGGAGTTGGCAGCTCGGGGGCTCTCTGGTGATGAACTTGGGCCCTCACGGGCTGTCCCATGGTCACACAACGGCAGGAGGTTCCAGTTGGCTGCAGGCAGCTGAGCCCAACCGCATCTCTGCGAGCCAACGTCTACTCCTCCTAAGGGCTGCCCAGGGCGACCGACACCGCCTGTGCTTTGGGCACACAGCAGGCAAGCCGAGTTCTCTCAGCTGTTGCCATCTCATATTTAGAAAACCATGTTTCAGTGCAGAAACTCAACCTATGGTTTTATGCTTCAAGAAAGCCTTTTTTTCCAGATTTTTTTGCCTAGTCCTACCGTTAAGGAATAGCCAACCTCCTGTAGGTCTGATTCTGCTCTCTCCGTGGCGATACAAATGAGGAATATAAAAGAACACCATTTATTTATTACATAAGCCAGTGTGGCTACAACCAACCAGGTCCCCACGCAGCCTGGATGCCCAGGAGCACCCAGGAGAGCGCACACCTGGGGCTGCTCGGTGGCCTGAGCCTTGCGGGCCTCACCTGCTCGTGTCCTGCGCCTGCAGCCGCTGGAGCAGCGTCTCGGGGAGGGACAGCTTGCTCGCGTCGGCCGCCCGGGAGCCTTCAGGGAGCGCGGGCGCCTCCTTGGCGTCGCCACTCGGCAGGGCCATGAGGACGTTGCGGGGAGGCAGGATGGGCGGCGTGGGCAGCAGCTCTGGCAGGCGGAAGGCAAAGGCCCCATGAGCCCAGCACGGCACCCGGATCATGAGCCCTTCAGCCCGCACCGGGCTCGGCGCTGCCGCGGGGCCAGGCCTGCCCTGGCCCAAGGCCTGGCCCTGCCGCAGCGACACCCACGCTGGGGGCTACACCTCAGCCTGGAGGCTCCTTGTCCTGGCTGGACCTTCCCGCCCTGCTCCTCACCCCTTTCAGTATGACTTTTGCTGTACTTTCCTCCTCCATCCTCGGAGCAGCAGATCTAGTGCCCAAACCCAGCAACACCTTCCCTGAGAAGCTTCCAAAAAAATTGTTCTGCTTCTCTGTGAGAATTTCATACCACACTTTCAAGCTCATGTCCAGCTCCCGTTCTAGACCCACTGGGCCATGCGCAGGCACACAGGAATGCCAGCTTTAGCACAGAGGCCTGCGCCACAGGGACCAGTTTTATTGGAATGCTCAATGTTCCCAGGTGGGCATCAGAAGGATGGCTCTGTGAGCATAACTATCCCCTGGAAATTAGGAGAACAATGACAGATCCAGAGCATGATCGGGAGGAAATTCGAGGAGGAGGAAGCCTGAGTTTCAGACAGGCCAAGATCACCATGGCTGTGGGCCCATGCCAGATCCCTCCATCCCTGCTCCACCTGGTTGCAGATTATGCTCAAATCCCCCTGCCTGCAGCTCCAAGTCAGTGTCAAGCACTGCGATGCCCCGGCCGTTCTGCAGGCTTCTTACCAGCATCCTCTTCTGGTTCATCTGCTGCCTCCTCCTCTTCCCGTGGCACCGCGTACTTGAGGTGCCACACCAGGCCCATGTTCTCCTGCTTGTAAAAGTCAATCAGCTCCTCCAAGTTCTTGAAATACTTCACGGGAACGCCCTCGGATGCCTGAAATAGCCCACAAAACACAGGGGTTGTGGTGGCCTGGGACCTCTCCTACTGCAGAACTGTTGCTCCTCATGGGAGGAAAAATAAATAGAGAGAAACGAAGCCCTCTCGGTGTCCAGGAAAAGGCAGCCCTACTACTGCTCCCCGTCCGACCACGGGCACTGTGGTCAGGAGAAGACAGGCAGGCAGGACCCAGCCAGCATCAGCGAAATGGCCACCACAAAGGGTCAGCAAAGCCGTATGGAAGAACTCTCTGGTCCGATTTGGTGCTCCTGGCTAGGAAGCAAAGAAAGTCCCTTATAACAAAGAATTCCCTGGGGCTATTACTTTGCATTGCCTCTTTCACTGAGTGCAGAAATCCTAGACTATGGTATATTCTGCAGTACCAAGGAAGACTTTTTCTGTAGAGCTGCAAGACAAACATGGCTAAATGTAGATTTCAGAGCGCTTTCCACAGCTCAAAGGTTCAGAACTAGGTTCAAATGAAAAAAAGCCAGCAAGGCACTTCCGTTGCCACAAAATATATCCAGATGAAGACCTGGGAAGCTGAGAGCCAGGGTACAACGAGCATGGGATGCACCAGTAGTGACACTGAGCTTCTCAGCTGGCTTTTAACTACAACTAAGCTTGCTGGCACGCTCCTAACCACCAAAATCAGGAAAATGATGTTTGCAGGTGGCAAACACACAAGCGAGGTTTCTGAGGTTTCAGAGGCCAAGTGATAAATGATTTTATCTGCTGACCTGGAGCTGTCCTGACTGGCAAAGCTGCTTCACCCAGCAGGTGACCACCAGGCTGCACCACAGCAGCCGGCCCCTACCAGGGGCCCTCTCCAGGTTTTGTCCAGTCTGCGCAGCCTGACGCTCCTCCTGGCTGGGAAGGAAAGAGCTGCCCATCACTCCGGAGCGCAGCGCGTTATCCCACCCCAAGGCAGCTGGAAAGGTGGCTTTGACCGCTGTCCGCACGCTGGGCTCTCCCTGCGTGCCCGCCTGATGACAGCTCTTCCCACGAGAAGGCAACCCAAGAACGCAGCAGAACGTCCTCAAGAGCAGGGCGCTGTGCAAAGCAGATGTCTTCCAGTCCCAAAGATGGTTTTTCTTTTACTGGTTTAAAAGAGAAACGCTAGGAACTATTTATATCTAGGGATCGAGTAGCAGCGAGTGCTCCGGAGGAGCTGCAGCTCACGCTGTCAGCAGGCTCAACACGCACTGTTTCACAGGCACGAAGCTACATTTCACCCAGGACTGCTTAATTGTTAAAACTTTGTCTGCAATTTGTAATAACTTTTTATGTGGCCAGACTTTGGACATCTGCAGGGAGGATATGTTCTCTTTTTTTTTTGGATTGCAATGATTGCCTGTAAAAATTTGAATGTAAAATTTTAATGCAAATTTGAACAAGCTCAATCTTCTGCTGCTTGCATTTGACCAATTGCTTTTATCTAGGAACTTCTTTGGTTTAAGAAGCAAACGCAGCAGAAGCAGGAGCTGAACAGGAGTAATGCTGGTGTAAGCCCTAAGGAGCATCCTGCTCGGAGATGCCTACTGTGGAAGTGGAGGATCTGGATCGTAGCAAGAAATGTCTGCTCTCTTGCAGTGGCCAAAGGAAGGACATGGCTGGGAACAGGCGCGAGCAGGAGGGAAGGCTAAATTAGCACTTTCTGCTGCCAAGGATAGCTCTGTCCCTGGGGCAACCAGAAGCAGCAGCATTTTGTAACAGACTCCTTCCTCTGCCTCCTTGTGCTGCATTTCAGGAAGGTTTCAGCCTTTCTGGAAAGCTGCTTTCCCACAGCGTGTCCCAAGGTCTCCTCCAGAAACTACCCTCAGTCCTGCAGGTCCTCCCAAGCCCCAGCGTCCCTTCCATTTTCTCTAAATTCACTGCACAACCATTTCAAACCATTAGCTACTGGCCTTGGGCTAAATCTTGCAATCCATTTCCCAGATTTGTCCACCTAGATGTTTTGGCAGGTTTGGATTTGGCCACTCCTCCTTCACACCAGGTGTGAAAACGCCACCAAACCGCCTCACTGGAGAAGTCTCTTCCCCATCACTAGTCCCATTTCCTGCAGCCACCAACCCACTGGACAAAGCCAGAGAGTACTTTGCTGAGGAGCAGCTCTGAGGACACCTTCAAGGATGCAGGGGGACTACAGGATGAAGGGCGAGGAGGGCGATGGAAGCTGCAAAGCCGGAGCCAAGCCGAGCAAGGAAGCGGTTAACTTGGGGTTCATCGCCGCGCTGTATAAATAGATGGCACAGGAAGCCTGGGGCCCTCCAGAGGAAGAGGAAGCATTTTCCTTTCCTGAGCCAAGGCACAAGGAGGAACTAGGAAACTGGTCATCTGCTTACATTGCCTAAGGCCGGGCTTCTGCAGCCGCAGTGCCTCAAGGCAGGTATCGGAACCCGCAGCCGGGCGTTCAGCAGCTCTCCATGGGTTCACAACGTTCCTGCAGTTCCATCAACGTATGTGAAGGCTGCAAATCAGGGCACCTCTAATTTGGTGCAAAATACTGGCAGGAGCTTTTTTCACTTTTAGAATTTGGAAAATTCTTCTAAAGTGTCCTAGTTGGGAACAAGCTTGTCTTGATGATGGTGAGTGAGGAAATCTGGATTCAAATCAAATTCAAGTCCCACTTGGAGAAGATGGGAGACGTCCCTGGCGAAGACAGGGACTCCCAGACCATGACCACCACTGCAGCAGTACCTCCCTAACCAGAAAAAGTCATGCACATTTGGGGGAAAAAAAGCACAATTCATGACACAGCTGTGAATCAGAGAGAGTCGAAAGGGAATGGTCCTCATCTCTTCCAAGAGGGAGACAACGGAGACTGTTCTGGAGCCTTCCTGCATACATGGGTTAGTCTTGATGCTCTACCTGGCTTGGTGACATCGCTCTGGTGCCATCAGCCTTCCACGTTTAAGGTGCTGGGGGAAAAGCATAGAAACTTTGGGGAAGGGGGTTCTGGAAGAGGAGATTATCAATAGCGGGAAACAAGGAATTGCATTTTACTTGCAATTCAGTATGCCTTGTTTCCAGCCCGTGTTCCTGGGTAAAAACCAGACTTCTCAAACAAACAAGTTAAAAGACGGGGGAAAAAAAAAGAAAATTGCCATGTTGTCAAGCCTAGAAAACTCTGTTTCTAAAAAGTAACTGGAGGACGTGGTTACATCTTGCCTCTGCCACAAGCTGTCTTTTTTAAGCACAGCACTAACTTAAGAGACAGTGTGCACCAATGGCTGGCACTGCTTCACCAGTCCTTTTTCATTATACCCATAAAAAATAGGAAGGCTAAACCATTTCTGCTCTTTCTCACACCAGCATGCACAGAACGTTTGTTCAAGCTCAGCACCCTCCCTGCTCACCTGAAATATATGCATGAGATGCAAATCCTATTCCTGAGAGCGGGAAGCAGGTCAACTGGGTCCAAATAGGCATTTTTGCCTTCATTGCTAACAGGGCAGGTGGAAAATCAGGAGTTCACCTCCAAACTGCCTGAAATGGTGTAAACTTACGTTAAAACCTGAAGCATTTCTTGACTCAATTGCTTAATTCCAAATGCTGAACGCTTTCAGACATGGAGCATGGCCCTGATTGAGTGACGCTCACGGAGGTCCTGCCTGCTGGATCTGCCCTTCTGTTCCCATGGGATCTTCCTGCTGCACGATGCCACCCCGCTTCGTCCCGTCAGCCTGGAGCGTGGCCGTGGTCACGGGTCGGAAGTGCTCCCGCGGCAGAACTGGGACACTGCTAACTAAAGCAGGCTGCTGAAGAGAGGGAATGTGCACAGGTGCTTCAGTAGAGCGTGGCTGGCTCTCAAACTACCATCTTTAGTTCCTTACAAAGGCTCTGCATCTTGAAGAGCAGCTAGTAGAAGATGTGGAAGGTGAGGGACCTAGAGAGGTCTTCTGAACTAGTGTTCTCCCACCCAAAACAGAGACTAAAGTGCCAAACACGATGTGCTCAAGCTCTGCTTTCGGGCCCTGGTGTACTCCAGCGCTCCCCAGGTCCCACAGAAGCATCCTTCCTGCTAAATATATAGCTAATACTACTAGACACAAGTGAGCCAGAACAGCATTTGCAGCGTGCGCCACCACCGCTTGCCTGAAGTTGTCCTCTGCACTATATAAAGCGCTCAAACCAACCACACAACATTTTGTGATCCAACGCAGAGCACTGGAAGAGACCGACAGAACGAGCAGCCCTCGCAGCATTTCTGCTTCATGATATACAGGATTTATAGCAACAACAAGCAACTGGCAGTGTGGATCCACGGCAGAACAGCAGGGCCTGGTGTTAAATTTAGCTGCCGACTGCAAGTCAGATGAGTTGGTGATGAACAAGGGCTGCAGAGCCATGGGGAACTGATGCAAGCTTCTTTTTTAGCACTTCTGCAGCATGTGGGTAGCCTGTAAGCCAGAGTTTTGGAGCGCGCTGCTTCTGGCACTTGCGTAATTTCCTCTCAAGTCCGGCGCTTTCTGGTTTTCCACTTTAAAGCGACAGCTCTTGAAGACCGATGAAAACTTCCATTTTCATTCCTTCAGAAGGACCCCAGCTCAGCTGCCACTGAGATCAACTTGAAAACACGGTACTCGAGAACCAGCTGGGCAGGATGAGTGCAGGCAACGCTGCCGCAGAAAGCAGAGGATCCGCAAATGCCTCCCGATTTCCCTGCCTGCCTTCCCTGCTGAGTGGATCCCGCACCAATCATACAGAACACCCACTGGGAGGGAGGAGATACGACCCTAGCAAAGCTGCATTCCCGAAGCTGAGCGGCTGCGGGAGGCCATGCGGGCAGATCCCGCACACGGAGAGCCGTGTTGGAGCACCCGGCACGACGCATGGACACGGCAAGCACCTCGGCGCCGCCGCTTCCTGCCCTCGGGCTGCAGAGCTTCTCCACTCGCAGGCCTCAGCCGCTGCTGCTGGTTATTACCTCGCTCTGGGTCACCACGTGTACTTTATTTCAAGGTGCCACGTGCTCTAGGTGACCCTGTGTGTCACCTAGAGGTCCCTTCCAGAATCATAGAATGTTCAAGGTTGGAAGGGACCTCTAGAGATCATCTAGTCCAACCTTCCTGCTCAAGCAGGCACACCTACAGCA
>JAVCKT010020492.1:0-12008 GCA_032273925.1 Rhynchotus rufescens | reverse complement strand
CCATTGGCCTTCTTGGCCACGAGGGCACACTGCTGACTCATGGTTAACAGTGTCAACCAGGACTCCCAGGTCCCTCTTCCAACCTCAACCATTCTATCATTCCATGATTCCATGATCCCTTATTTCATTCATTTGCTGCATGAGCAAGACCAAACCTTCTTACCTGAAGCAACGAAACGTTTCGAAAACAGCTCAAAGAGAATAATCCGCTCTCTTCACGATGACTTGAGAGCCTGCTATGAAACTTCACCCCAACTCTTTGAAAATAGAAAGTATAGACGAGAGAAATCAATCAAATGCTTTAAACCGAGAGCCTGACAGCTAATGATAAAGCTAAGAGCCATTATATGAATGAAAAAGGAGAATATTTTCTCCCGATAATGTAGGTTGTGCAAGTTTACAATTATTTTCCCCCCTCTGCCAGGCGAGTGTTAGAGGATTTTTTTTCCTTCTGCTGCTCCTGGAGAGGTCAAAGTGTCCCACAGCACAGCCTATGCATTCCTGCTATGAAAAAATCTGTAAAAAAACAAAGAAATCACCCCCAAACAAGCCAACCCTCCCTGTTATAAACCCCAGTCCCTCTCTAGAGGTTACTGCCTGCTCCCCTTACACTGGGCCCTGGATTTGGGACGGAGCTTTCCGCAGAGCCGGGGCAGCCGCCCTCGCAGCTGTCCATGCAGAGCCTCCGCCGGGCCGCGTCGTGACGGGGAGCACCGGCATGGAGCAGCGGGCCCCGGGGCCACTTCAGGGGCAGAAAGGAGAACAATTGCTCTCCAAGACAATGCTCATGCAGAGGGAGCCCTCCAGCAGGCCCGCATCTGCGGGATCGCAAAATATTCTGCAGGCAGTGCAGCTAAGTCAGCTCTGTACGTTCAGTGAGGGCTGCCGACCTGCAGCTTTCAGCAATGTTATTTACTTTCAAAACTCTTTCTTTTTTTTTTTTTTTTTAATTTTTTAGAGTTTTAAAATAAGAACAGTCTGCTCTTACATGTGCAGTTGATGCCGTAACACACTCACTGGCGGGCAAGTGGCAACAACCATCAATGGCAATTTTTGGCATGAAATGAAGTTCAATTTGGGCTAAAAACCATCTCCCCAGATAAAAAGGAGGGGATTGCATTTCATCATGGACATTAGCTTCCATTATCTAACTTCGCTTCTTGACGTTCACAAAAAAATAACTTTAACCTGAATCACGCCACGTCCCCTGACCATTTTTTTGATATTTTCCGGAAAGTAGAAGCACGCCGCAAGGGCTGAACCTGGACAAAAGCTGGATATGGGTTGTTTGGACGGAGCGTTTTGTAGACGGCGTGATTCAGTGGCAGGGCCCTGCGTGCTCCAGGAAATGCCTCGCGCTCTACCATTAAATGTGGCTTCTTTCAGTTTTTTAAGACCTGCAAAATGTATTATGTTTCTTCCTACCTCAGATGCAACAGCGGAAAGAGCGTTTTCCTTGTATAAACAGCTTTGGATAGATTACAGAAACCTAAAGTACACGGCATCTGCTCAGCCCGCACTGCAAGTTAATTTGAGCTCTGCCTGTGAGGAGCAGCGAGAGCTTCACGGGTTGCTTCAAAGTGCCCTTAAAGCCTAGCAGAAAAAACTTTGGTTGGAATAGCTGCTATCTGCGGTAATAAAGTGAGGCTTAACATGATTTGATTATATATTTGCGAGTACTAGAAATGCGTTTCCCCCGCCACGTTTCAAGATACTGTTCTGAAATCAGCTCCATTCCCAGGATTAAAATTGTCTTCACATTCACTGCTCTCCAGACCATAAAACCCGCGTTCCCAGGGCACCTGCAGCTCCGCGCCCTGGCAAGCTTGAGATGCTCCCCCGGTACAACACAGGGCCAGGGCATCCACAGCGTCCAACCAAGCAAGTAAAAAACTGCAAGTAAGTAGGATCAGACCCGCCCTTGTGCAATGAACGGTAAATATAGATAATACTCCATATAAATAATATAAATCCCTTGCGACAATGGAGAGTCTTGACACAAACATGACCTGGCCCCAGAACTGCCGCACGAAGGCCCCCCGTGTTCCCCACGGAGCGAGCCGCCGGACGCCGCATCCCACCACTTCTATCGCAGAGTCAGCGAGCAAGGACGAGAAGGCAAAGCAGAAGGCAAAAGAAAGGCAGAAACTAAAAACACTCGTGTTTTCTGTGCCTCTGTGCTGTTCCTCACGCAGTGCCAGAAGAAAACAGCTTTCTGTGCTTGCTTCTCATAACAGGGTGAAAATGGAAGTGCTGCACGGCTGAGCTGAAGCACTGGGGCAGGTCTAAGCACTGAGGAGTTGGGCAGAACTTCCTAAGACTTGGAGAGAAACAGGCAGGCAGGACTGTGCCCCACAAGCCGGGACGTGTGGGGAGCGCAGAGCACGTGAGCTGTGTCTGGTGTGGAGCCCCGGGGCCTTCTCGCAGCGCCCCGGCTCCCAGGGAGCTTCACCCACAGCACCCAGTGCAGCACCGGCCCAGGAACACCAGCCTGGTCCCCAAGGGGCTCTCACCAAAGGCAGCTTTGGTGGTCGCCCCATTTTGCAGCGCTGCACAGGCCCATCAGAATATCTCCCCACACTCCTCAGTCAATAAAGGCCTGACCTGGGAAGCGCTCTCACGGGTGACGAGATGTGATCTAGCTGCCACTGAGCAGTGACTGCTGGGTGGCTGAGAGGTAACACAAGCTGTGAACCCTCCTCGAGATGAACCAACGAGATGAAGACGCACAGGTTCAGAGTGAGCCCGCGCCTCCCTGCGCCCATCCCCTCTCCAGACCAGCCAGCTCCAGCACCTTCTCCCTCCTCTGCACCTTTCAAGCAGCCTCAGAAGGTGCTGAACGAGCATGAGCTATGATGGGAATTTCCTCTTCTAACTTCAGCCCGCCTAGAGGGTGGCATCAAGCCCAAGGGGTTCACCCGGCTCTTGGCTGATAGGGAAAGACGGGACCCGCCAAGGGCCATTCAGCCCACGCGGGTCAGACACCTGTCTTGGCCGCTGACTGCGGAGGCAGCGCTCAGCTGGGGGCAGATGTCACAGCTTTCACTACACAGCTGCGATCCAGGGACAGGAATAGCGGTGCTAGTGCATTTGTGTGGGGTATGTGGGGATACCCCTGACAGCCATCAGGCAGGAGCCCCTGCAAGGACAGGATGGGCCAAAAGTGAAGCTGAGACTCACGGCGGACCTAGCAGAGCCGTCGAACTGAATATCACACAAACTCAATCCTGGCAAAGTTACTGGGGCATGACCTTGGGAGGGCTATTTCAAATAACTTCAGGTAGCCACATCCTCCTGAACACGCCGGGGCTCAGCTCCCTGCTGGTCCAACGGGAACAGGAGCCCCTGCGTGAGGAGACGTTACCATCGCAAGGGCCTCGGCCTGCGCCACGCTGAGGAGCAAACCAGCGCCTTGCACAGTGGGCAACGCGTCCCGGGCTGGTGCCTCATGGCACCCCCTGGCTCCTGCTGAGGAACCTCAGTGACTAAGTGCTCTCAGCCCAAGGAGAAGGTCCTCCAGCTGCTCTAGCGGATCCTGTGTTTCAAGGGTTTGGGTCACTCCTCCCCCTTCCTTAGGCAGGCTTCCATCAGCAGGATGCGAGTTTGATTCACCCCAGCCACGGATCTGCTGGCCTGTTTTGAAGTCTCCAGTAGCAGAAGAAAACTCAGCAATCCCAGAAGAGAAGGTGAAAAGAGAGAGATTTTATAAAGTCACCTATGATTTCAGGAATTAGACTGGCATATGGGGTTCACCCCAAGACATCTGCCTGGTCTGATGTGAGCTGAGGCAGGTGAGAAGGGCTGCAGCCCTGCTATGATAACCACTGCACAGCTAGCATGGGTGCAGAAACCCAGGGCAGACCATGTGGCATGCGACAAAACACTGGAGGGGCACAAGCAAATCCCTTTTTCTTCAGCTTGAATGCAAAAATATGCAACTTCGAATGAAAAATTACACACCTCTCCTACTATGGCCTGGCCTGGAACATATAGTTATTTTAACCATGCAAAAAATGTCAAAAGGCAAAAAAAAAAAAAAAAAAAAAAAAAAAAAGCTTGAGTAAATATTCCACCAGTGCCAGGCCAAGCCTGCATTGGAAAAGGAAAGCAAAGCCTACCCCTAGAGCTCAGAAAACGTGAAAGACCTCAGAAAGGGTCAGGAATGGGGAAGTGGCTTGTTCCGTATCCCACAGCATTCCAGGAACAAAAAAAGGTGGTCTGAAACTCCTTCCCTCCCTTCAGGATCCTGAGACTGCAAATCATCCTGCATTCTCTGGGTGCAGGTGAATTGTACCATGATTTGGAGCTGAAAATATCCACAAGCACTGATGAAAAGCTGCCTCCCGAGGCAGGAGGATTCCCGCGGCGGAGGCTCCCACTCCACAAAAGGTGGCAGACAGACTGAAGGCTGCGCCGTGGCAGGGCCTGGCACGACGCTGGAGCTCGGCACGGCACCGCGAGCAACTCCAGCTCCTCCTTCGTGGGCCCCAGCGGGCTGAGCACAGCTTACCTGGACAATTAGCTTATTGTCTTTGTCAGGCAGAATCCGGTAGGTGTAAACACAATTCCGGAAGCTGGAAAAGAGCAGAAAAAGGTGGTTAAGACCATCTCAGGAAGGAATTGCTTTATGACACCCTTGCCTGGGGGAGAAGGTAGTGGAAGATTCCAGGACTGAGGGGTGACTTCATGCATCAGGCTTCAAATACTTCCTTTCGCTTGTGTCCACCAACTACCATGAACCTGAAGTGCTCACAGTCACTGAGACGCATTTGCAGATGTCACTGCAAAACGTGATATCAGACGCGGCCTCGGAGGGAGTTATTCAGCTCGGCTTCTAGCCGGAAAGAAAGAAAACACCACATGGCTCCGGCTGTCAGTAGAGTGGGCGTCTCAGGAAGGAATGAAAAAGCAGAATTTCAAAAGACACTGGCCCAAAATCAGCAATGAATGAGTAAAGCAAAGGGCTAGTAGATGCCTTGGGGAGAAACAAAACAAAACAAAACGAATAGACTGCAGCTAAACCACCACGCAAAACTGGAGTGCTGGGCACACTCCACGCAGCAGATTGAAGTGGCCGGCATGAAGTAAGAGCGACCACCCCGGCCCCATGCCCATGAGCAGGGGGCACACAAGCCAGGAGATAAGCCACAAAGAGCACCTTGTGCCCGTTAAACACAACCAGGTTGTTACTGGTGAGAGGAGAGGGAGACGCTTGCTCCCAAAGGGCCCCTGCAGGCAGCGGCCCCAGGTCAAGGAGGGGAGGGCAGAGCGCGCAGGAACACGCTAAGCTCGGCCTTCCTCAGCAGCTAAGCTCGACCTTCCTCAGCAGCCGCTGCGCTCCGTGGCACTTGCCCAAGAAGTGCTGGCTGAAAACGTGTGTTTTTACTTTTTTCCCCAGCGAAGAACAGATTGATCAAGCCTCTCGAGTCACCCACAAAGCGCTCTGCTAAAGCACTCCTGGCAATCAGGCTCTCAGCCAACAGACTGGTTTTAACCCCGTCCCTCGAGAGGAGAAGGGGAATCCAGGCACAGAGCCTCCCTGCCTGTGACTGCGGCACCCCATTACCCATGGCACCCCGTGGGCCCCGCAGCCCTCCAGCTGGGGAGAGACGAAGCGTTCCTGTCTCTGCTGGCTGCCCTGGGCTCTTGGCAACTCTTTCTGACCGGCACTGCACGGGCCACCCGGCGCAGGGAGCCCCAACGAGCCACGCGAGGTGGAAGCTCACACAGCGGAGACGCGCTCTTCAGAGGTGCCCGGAGGACTTGGTCACACATCCGTAGGAGCCTCCGTCTTCTCAGTGACATTAAGGCGAACGGCTCAGAACTGCAGCTGCTCCCAGGCGTCGGTACCGCTTCGCCACCCCACGTGGGACCATCTCACAACCCTTTCCCCCGTCTGTGGGCTGCTGCCAGCAGGCAGCCACAGATGGAAGCTCGGGGCCCATCTGGAGCACCCTGCGCTGCCGCAGCGGTGCCGGTCCCGCCACGAGCAGTCGCTGCCCGCTGGGGCCGAGCCCTGGGGAAGGGCATCGGTTTTGTTTTTATCTGCGAGCGCAGTTCTCTTACACCATTTCCTCCCGCCGATATGCAAGGAGAGCTGCACAGAAGCACCCGTGCAGCTGACAAGAGACAATGTGTGCACGGAGATGCTGAGGCCGATAACCACGGCAGCCCCCGGCACCACCGGCACCCCCGGAACCCTTCCCTGCGGCCCCAGGAGGCCGCTCTCCTCACACCAGCACAGGGCCTCGAGCTGAGGACAGGCAGGAGCCAGGGAACAGCGAGGGAGGAAAGGCTGCTGCTGAGCTGGGAACAGGGACAGGCACCGCGGATCCCTCGGAGCAACGCCTCTCCAGGTGCTGCCTTTCGCCTAAGCCAAGGAGTTGACCTTGCAGACCCGGGCAGCCCTGCCCAGGGCAGCCGCACAGCCCAGCTCTAGTGTACAAAACGTGAAGTCAAACGGTGCAGGCACAGAAAGCAAAAAGGAAGAGGAAAACGACGCTGCTTCTTGCCTTTTATGGGCCACTGTGAGCACGGGTAGAGGCTCTGGTGCCGGGGAGGAGCGATCCTGGCTCTGCGGCTGCTCTCCGTGCTGTGCCCAGCGCCGTTTCCGAGGGAGCTCCCAAGGGAGCTCGCCCTGGGGCCGTGCTGCCAGAGCCTGCTGCTTCCCGCTGCCAGGTGAAACCACACATAGCAAGCCCTTCTGCTGCGTTCAGATTCACCTGCTTCGTAAGTGTTACAGTTTTGTGGAAAATTATACTGTTCTTTTTCAGAGTAAGTTCCATGGCATTCTGTTTCCCTTCTCTGCACACACATTTTCTTGATGTCAGCATGAGCCAGGCTGGTGAAACAGCCTTTAGCAGTCAGGAGTTGCAACTGCCCTCTCTTTCCCTTGCATTCACTCTCTCTAGCCAGCCTGGTTTTGAAGAAGTGATTGAAGATCTCAGACTTCAGATGCCTCCCAGTCGATAAATAACCTGCTGCACCTGACACGTACTCGCCGGTGGTTTCAGCTCCGGCAGAGCTCTGCTGTTTTGTCAAGGTGACGTTCACAAGGAAAAGTCTCATCCCCCTCCACTTCAGCCCTGTCTCTTTGCAGACCCATTGCAATCCATTTGTTTGGAAGTTGTGGTTCCATTTACCCCAGCCTTCCCACCACGGCCCGGCCCCACTCGGTGGACAAGGCTGCGTCTCCCCTTTCCTTTCATTAAACCGCTCCTGCGAGCGCTTCAGGCGGGATTCAAGAACACAAGCTTTGGCTCCTGGCTCAGAAAATCCTGGTCATGATATTGTTTCTGTTTCCTGATCCCAGGTCTCTCCAGTCACAAAAGGCTTTCAAAGTTGGCTGCATAAACATTTGCCATGGAAAAACTTATGCAAAGACACGGTGGCAGACATCTTTACAGCACTTTCCCTTCCCTTTCCACGAAATCCCCGCTGTCGCCGTGCCGAGGTGTCCACCTGGCCTCACAGAGGCTATGGCACCAGTCAAAGAGCTTGTACAACCCCACTCAGCGAGAGACACGGCCGATACTGCACGAAAATGCTCCTGCACCAGCAGTGTGGCCACCAAGCCTGTGCAACACAACTGTCCCTCCTTGCTCCTGCTTGCCCTGGGGCTACCCCGCTGTGGCACCCACCTTTTCTGCCCCGCTTGCATGCGCTATTTATTAGGAGCGCCTTGGCAAGCATGGAGGTGTTCCCGCGCTGCAGCCCACACGCAGTGCCCCACATTTCACCTCAGCTGCTGGTTTGTTCCTCCTCACGGGCCCTGCTCCCTTGGGCCTGCAGGGAGGCACCTGCTCCTCACAGAGCCAGGCCAGGAGGCGCCAGCGCGGGACTGGGGCCGGTCTGGCTGCTCGCCCCCCTCTCCATCCCTCCATGAGGGTATTCCCCCCGACCTCGTGGGGTCTCCTGCACCCCACACACAGCCCCGGGCTCCTGCAGGGCAGAACGCTGGGCCAGCGCGGTACTTACAGCAGGCAGAGCGCGTACGCCGAGGCGATGGACTCGCTGGCGCGCACGAGGAAGCTGCCATCCTTGCCCACTTTGGAGAGCAGGTCCTCGGCCCTGGCGCGCGTGATGTTGCCGTGGTACCAGCACTGATCCATGGCCGCGGCGCGCGGAGCGCCGGAGCTGCGGAGCCGCCCGCGCGCCTCTGCACCCAGCGAGCTGCTTCGGCTTCCTGTTTCAATAGCACAGAGAGGGAAAGGAAACTCGGCCACGGACAACTTCCTCTGCTCGCGCGGCCCGAGCGCGGGCGCGACACATTCCCGCAGCGCCCGCTGTCGCTGCAAGTGAAGCCAGCGGCCAGCCCTGGCCCCCGACTGTCCCCCCACGTCCATGTCCTAACACCCTGCATTGCGAGTCCCATTCAGGGACGGTCTGTCCCGCCTGACTCAGTCCCGCAGGCTTTGGTGGCATCTGCCCCTTTTTTCATCTGTTATGAGGCCTTCTGAGTTTCCATCTTTCCGTCTGTCTTGTGCGCTGCAGCTCTCTGTGATGAATGGACACACATCCCGTGCTGGTCACAAATCCCTAGCCGCAAGGATCCTTGGCACCGCCTGCCCTGTTCCTGCCTTGCGTGGCACTCCCAAGGAGGCCCTGAACAAAGTTGCCCCCGCAGAACAACCTCAGGAGGATTTGCCTGGGAGTTTGTGACCAAAGCTCCCCGCGGCTACTGCCGGCCAGATCCGAAGGTTTCTCCTAAGCTAAATCCCAAAGGTGGGATGGGGCAGAGTCATGCTGGCGGTCACCTGCACCAGGGCGGGCAGGGCCGGAGGCTTTCGCTTCCCTTTTCTCTATCCATATGTGTGCCTTGCTGGGCTGCACGGCGGAGCAGCACCGCGGTGGAGGCTGCGCCAGGGCGGTGGAGGCCTTGCCATGGTGGAGGCCGCGCCAGGGCAGCACTCGTGCGGGCAGCCGGCACGGCCGCGCAGGGACCGGAGCGCAGGGAGGGCGCTGGGCGGCGCAGAGGCGGCTCTGTCCCGCACAGAGCTCCCCATCAGGGCCCGAGGAAGCGCTGGGCTGCCAAGGAAGGCAGCACCACCGTCCACCACTGCCGCGCATCAGGCCAGAGCAGCTTCAAAGCCCAGAGGACGAGACAGGGGCAGGCAGCGCTCATCCCTGTGCCTCCCTGGCACTCCCCGCTGCCCTAACACAGCCTCACTCTGCCCCACGCGGGGCTTTGGCCACCAGCTCCCCTTGATTCAGGTGACTGGACACAAGTTGGGTGCTGGAAGGCATCACACAGCTCCATGTGCCCAGTCACCATAGGCTCTTGTGAGCTATGGCCGGGTTGCAAATCCCGCTCCCCACTGGGAAGAGCAGCTGCGTGTGCCAAGGGGATCACGCACCTGCTCTGACAGTCCCACCCGTGCCGCGTGACCTGGCATAGCTGGAGGAGGAAGCAGAGCAGCCCTCGCTGTCCGCTGTTCTTGCTGGGAACGCTGGCGCACGGCTTGGCCTTGCGGCGTGCTCCAGGCAGTGGAGCCATGTGTGGAGCAGAACAGAGGCTGCTGCTGCATGAGGTGAGAGCTGCTGGAATGAAGCTGCCTTCAAAAAGCTGCTGCTGATCTGCAGCACATTCACAGAGCGTAGCAGAGGGCTACAAGCCTTGTTAAGCAGCTGCAAGACTCATTAGCTGGATTTGTAATACCTACTCCCATGCAGCCCTCCACTGGCTTCAGTATTTTGCAAGCTACTGCTATTCCCTTCAAATGCATGAATCCTATGCCCACGACTCTTCGGACTGGAGGCATGAACAAGGGTATGGGCTCCAAATCTGAGTGGTTTGGATGTCCAAGCCAGTTTCCGCAGGGATTTCTTAGTCCTGAAATGCAGCTCCAAGTGCCCAAAAGATGAACCCTGGTGCATGAATTTAAGCAGCTGTATGATCCCTAACACTCATGCACAGCACTGCCTGAGGAGGAAACTGCATCTGCTTTGCTTTTCTTGCAGCAAGTGTGGGAAGCATCAGACACAGGGGACAGACTCCTGCACGGTCCTGAGTGATCTGCAGCCCGATTCCCAAAACAGAGCCAGTGCCCAACCCCATCCCGCAAAGAGAAGGGGATGGCTCTTCTCCAGCAGACACTTACACCACACATTGTCTTTCCATCTGTGCCAGTGCTGGAAGAGGCTGGGAAGTGGATCTGAGGAAGAAGATATGAGAGGGGTTATCGAGAGGGGAGCTACAACACTTGCCATCAAGGAGGAGCAGTTATCTGTGCCCTGCATTATGTATCGAGCAATACACTGTGGGTGGTGACACTGAAAATGGAGCAAGCACAGCCCTCGGTCTCCACGAGGGACAAGATATCAGGATATGCCCAGAGGAGCAGATATCGTCATCCCATGGTCAGGACACCGCACCGCGCAAGAGCTCCCATCACAAAGCAAAAGCCAAATAGCGAACGCTGTTAGGCTAATCCAAGGTAGACTCAACAGAATCTATTAGGTAACCTCAGTAGCAGCAACATTTAATTTTAATTTATCTCAAAGAATGAGGCCACAGACAGGGAACCAAGACACATTTCAATGTTGGATAATCAAGGACTGCAGCGCTGGCAGCCTGTGGACCAAGCACACATTCATCTCTATTTTGAGACATTAGTCTAACTTGTTTCTAAGGCGTCACAGTAAACATTTTTCATCTGACCTGCCTTTGCTGCAGATGAACAGATAACGTTGTACCAGCCAGCTGTAACTTCAGCGGTCTGACAAGGACCAGCAGGTCCATAATGTCTGCAGCATCTCTCCAGACCACCCCAAAATCCAATACGTTCAGCTTGCAGAGTGTATCCGGCCAGATGAACAGTGCTATAAGTGGCATTTTGATGTCGCAAACCCCAAGTTTGCCTGACAAGGGAAGCTGAATCAACAGGGCAGCGCTTTGCTACGCTGGAGTCTAAATATAGCACTCCCTCCCCAGGCATCAGTGACAGGCTATCGGCCACAAAAGCGCATTTAGAATCTGGCCCACATCAAAAGAGCAGATGAATGATACCCAGCAAGTCATGCTCAGCGAGCAGCTCGGTGCCTTGCAGCCGCTCCAGCCCAGCGCGTTACTGACCTGCTGCTTGGGCAGGGTCTGGCAAGTCGTGTGGGCTGCAGCAGTGCTTCTCTGCCATCACACAGCGGCTCCACGTGCCCTGCAAGAAAGCCGGAGGAGTGAGAAAATCAGGGACCCTCCTCCTTCATCGACAGGGCAAATGCACGCCAGGCCTTGGCGCTATTCTATATGTGCACACACCCAGCATATAGCACGTGGTGAGCAAGCACGGACCGAGTGTTAGAGCAGAATCTGGTCCAGAGACATGGTCAAACCTTTCCTGACACCATCTGCTCAAGCATTTCCATTGGTAGCGATCCATTTCTGGACACTCTCTGTCTCCTAACAGTATATAACACTTCCTCTTAGATCACACCTCAGCCTCAGAAGAGGCTCTCTCACCAAAACTGGGGCCATTTCCTTCAGGAATCTGCTGAAGATCCAGCTATTTTGGCAAGTCTTGCAGCTGGAGCCCTCTCATGCTGCTCCAGGCTTGGCCAGGCTCCCTCCCTCTCCCAGTCGTGCCTTTGCGCTTCATGAGAAGCGGAACAACATACCTGTTAGACACGCTGCCCCACGTGCCAGGAATGTCCTCCAGCTGCAAGAACCATACCGTTAAGCCATGGGACTGCCAGAATTAAGAGCAGTTTCTCCACGGGCTATAGATCAGCACTTGTGTTAAGAGCAGCAGCAATTATTTCCCCTCCAGACTACAAATTGGGAGCTCCCTCTGCAGACCTGTCCCGATCCTGCACTTCGGAGACCAGCAAAGCACCGCGTCAGCTACTAGCTCAGCCCCAGATCTTGCTTGTTGCCTGCACACATCCCGCTGTCGCTGCCTGGGAAAGGAACAATGGGATCATGAGGGAACATCCCAAGACAGGAGCTTTGTACGTCCTGCCTGAGCAGCAAGGCCTCAAAATGGCCTCTTCAAGCACAGCTGGCAAGAAGGAGG
>JAVCKT010020491.1:21371-35752 GCA_032273925.1 Rhynchotus rufescens | reverse complement strand
CACCCTTCAAGACAAGCACCAAGGCAAGCTCTCAGCATCCTGAAATGGTGTCACTTCATGAACAGTTACCCCCTGCCCTGCCAAGATGTTATGGATATGCCAGGATATGGATATGTTATGGATAAATGTTATGGATATGCCAGGATATGGATATGTTATGGATAAATGTTATGGATATGCCAGGTCAGAACATTTGCCTCTCAGGGTTGCAACAGTCATATGTGCTCTGAGATGGCCTTTCCACCACAGTGACACGTGCTCTTACAGTGCTGTGCTGGGCAGGCCAAAGCCTACTTCTCAAAGAAACGGGTGGCCAACCCCAAATAGGATGTGTGGACACGCATCCCAAATCCTGCATTTAGGGAAAAAGAGGCGAGCTACATTAGTGAAACTATATAGTTCGAGAAAAAAAGGTCCATTTTTAACATCTGCACGGCTAAACCACACGGAAAGACAATGCCAATGCCTTTGTAAATCACTTTTTTTTTTTTAATGGTGCTCCCCAGAGTCTTCACAGCTCAAGAACCCCAGGCCTCTCAGCATGCCAGGGATCATTTCCACAGGAAAGGTACAGGTGAAACAAGCACCTTCAAGCTGCAGCTGAACAGATGAGGAGGGAAAGAAGGGAGCACTTGACTGGCAAATGCTTACGGACACATCCTCCCTCCTCCTACCTAAGGCACAGACCTGCACGCATGGTCTGTGAGCTGCTTTATTTACAGTCTTCACCAGGAATACCCACGTGTGCAGAGTCACAGGGGCACACGTCTTAGCCAGACCGGGCCCTTTCTGAAAGGGATAAGCAAGAGACACACAGGGAAGTTTCCAGTTTCTTTCACAGGCAAGTTTAGAAGCTCAAAAAAGTTAACGGGGACTGTTTGGTAGTTTTATGCCTATATATACTTATACCACCTAGTTTTATAGCAGGTACTCTTTGGAGTAACAATATACATACTCATTGTTTTCATCAGAAATGGGTTCTTGGCGCCATCCAGTCCCAGTTATAACCCCAGCAGCCCTACAGAAGCGACAGCTGAGTCACTAATGTTAAAACAAGGATGAGAAACGGGAAATAAAACAGACACGAGGCTACTTCCCCCAAGGAGCTAAACACACTATTTAATGGCTTCTTTTTATAAGGTTAACAAATCAACTGCCGTCCCGTCAGCTGCTGCCCCCCTGGCACTCTGCCTGTACGGGCCCGAGCTGAGAGCATTCGGGGTCCTCTCCTTTAACTCGCCCTGACAAATTCCACCCCCTGCTCCAGGGCCCTTAAATAAGCGCATCTAAAGCAGGAAAAATCAAGGGATTGGGAAATCTTCAAGGTCGTATGTGTAAAGGAACATCTTTTCACTCCTGCTGCCAAAGTGCTAGGCATGTCTGAATTTTGTACCCACAGGACCCGGTCGCTTGAGGGTTATACTTGAGTAAGGCTGCTTTGCAAGGCCGCGTGCCAGCAAATGTCTTGCCAGCAGAGGATTTTCCAAGAACCCAACTGAGGCCACCTGACAGCCCTTCTGTGTTAGAAGACCCTAAATGTACTCGTAACACGGTACAATGGGGTGACATTTTTGCTCATTTTGTGCTGTTTCAAGAGAGACGCTTTTCGTAGTTCCAGAATTTGGGCTAACTTCAGCCCACCGGCCAAGTGAGCAAAATTTCCACGTAGTTAATCCCACGTGTGTCTCCACAGCCTCTCTGCCCAGCTACTTTAAAGCCCTCCATCCGTGACTTACCCCAAACTCGGGCCACGTTAGCAGCACTGCTTTAAGCACAACCCGAGCAGGATCCCGAAGAGGCAGCAAGCGCCGTTCACACAAGACGCCTGCCTGACCTCTCCGAAACGTTTCACGAGAGGCAAAGTTTGCAGGATGAGGCCTAAGCCTGGAGACGGGATAATCCCCTCCCTCTGCCCACTCCCTCTCCCTCAGCTCTAGCATCCAGGACACAATGTTCTCGTCTCCGCTTCGACACGGTCTTGAAGGCTTTAGACCTGAAGCAAGGGAAACAGAATGTGCAAGTTCCGTGATTCAAGGGTATTTAGAAGAGGGGAAAAAAAAAAGGGCAACTGTTAGTCAGAGTCTTCCAAGAAAGAGGATCGGTCTGCGTGCCAGGAGGCAGGAGTCCATAGCTTGAATTTCAAAGGCCTTTCAGGAAAGGCTACCTCCAGATACTTTCAGAAGCTAATTCACACAGGGCATGGTTTGGTACTCTGTGATTTTTTTCCTTTTCCATTCCCAACCCTTTTCTTTTTCACTAGGTTCAAGGCAAACCTTATTTACTCCACTATTTATGTGCACTTAATGCCAATTAACTCCGGGTGGCCGCTAGGTATTGAGACACGGTACGGTCTGCAGAATAGCCACCGAGAATTAGAGCGTGTTAAAACGCCCCGGTGGTCCCAGCCTATTCCATCTCTTTGGTGCTTCAGCCAGCAAACACAGCGTGCTTTCTTCTGCTGTGCCCCTTGTCCTTCACCCCTCCTTTCCCAGGATTCAGACGTTGCTAGAACCTGATAAGATGCTGTTGGCTGTCAGGTATGTTTCTTAAAAAATAAAGTATAGTTTGGAAACGGGATCCTATCTCAGGCTGCCTATAACCCAGCACCCCAACACGTCCCAAAATGCAAAGCTGGAGTTTGCCTGTTTAGCTTTACAACTGTAGCGAAACGCAGACAAAAACTGTAAGTAATCCATTTTAAACGCACACGGGCTACAGAAGGGCTGCCAAGACGCGCTGGCACTCGCTGGCGCATTAAGAACATCGGACTCATTTCGCTCCCAGCTTCCCACTCCGCGTCCCCGGCGGCGGGAAGTCACCTCGGGACAAAAGAGGGTCCAGAAGAGCCGGGCACCTGCAGCCTCCTGCCCGCCGGGGAGCGGGGCCAGCTGGCAGCGACTCCGGCAGGACACCCGCTTTGGTGGCTTCAGGAGAACCGCTCTGCCCACGCAGGACACACAGGGCCAGCCCCGTCTGCTGGGCCACAAACGGGCGCCGCGGGAGGTCCGTGGGACACGGGCGGCGCTGCCAGGGGCCCCGCACGCGCCCGGTTCTGCCGTCCGGAGAAGCGCTGCCGGCTGGAAGGTCGTGAAAGCTCCAGAGGGTAAGAAACTCCTGCGAGTATTAATAGCAGTCACACGCTCCTCGGGAGGGCAGGCTACCCTTTCCCTAGCACCCTTTCCCTTTCCCTGCCATTTCGGCACTGGCCAAAATAAAACACAACAGAGGGTTGGGGACACAGCAAATGGCACGTTCTGCTGGCCGAGCGTGGAAAGGAATCCGAGAAAATTCTCCTTGGGAGAGCGTGGAAAGGAACCCAAGAAAATTCCCCTCAATCGCTGGTTCCTGTGTACGCCAACCGCTGTCTGCAAGGCGCTGAATCCCCTCAATTCACGCTGACTTGAACTGGAGGGAAAAGCAAGCTGCTACATCAGCCAAATTCCTGCTCGCAGGATTTCCTTGCGGAGGGGTTGGCTTCGTATTGAAGAACTTTTGGAGCCGTGCATGTCAGATGACAAAAAGCCTCTTCTGTTCTCTTTTGTTCTCTTCAAAATACCTAAAGAGAAGCTGCAGGTGAATCCCTCCACCAGCAAAGTTTGTAAGGAAAATAACGAGTCATACAGCAGAGAAGCTTCACGGTGCCATGGGGTTTTCCTGCCCAGCTTTGCAGACATTTCTCACACATGTTGCTGTGAACTCTCCACTTCCTCTCCAGCCCAGATCTCCTTCTCAAGCACGGTGAGACAGGCATGCTAATATTTTGCAGGTTAAATCACATCATTCCTGCGCAGCGGCGCTGTTTTTGCAAACACGGTCATCTTCAGGAACAAGCAAACAAACAAGCGAACAAAAAACCCCAGCCCCTCCTAACAGGACGTGATAAACCTTTTCCGGGCTACCCGCAAAGGTAACTTGAGAACGAAAAACCTGGGACAAGTGTCAGCAGGCATCACACACCCTGCAGGAGCGCTCAGAACGAGCGCTTCCCACCACCAGCACGAGCCACTGGGAGTATGCCCTTCCACTGGGAACACCGCATGCAAGGCGTTAGGGCAGCACCTTGCGACTACCACTTTGCTTTCTCCATATCCGATTGAATGCCAGAAAGGAATTATTTTTAGAAACTATTCAGACAAAAGCATTAAAAAAAACCCACTCTAATGGAGATTTGGGTAGAGACAATAAAGACTGAACAAGGCCCAAGTATTCAGACACTGAAACCCCAGCAGAAATAGCATGTGCATTGGCAATGAAGGTAAAATAACCATCTGAACAACTCATTTAAAGCTGCGGTGGAGTCTTCATTGCCTAAAGTTTTTGCATTTAAAGCTGGATATTCTTCTAAAAGATGGCATCTAGCTGAAACTGAGTTGGGGATTTGCTGTGGAAAGAACTGGCCAAAGTCCTAGAGCTCAGACCTTAACCTTCTGATCTGTGCAAGCCTGTGTGCTGGGTGTACTTGGAAAGTTGAGCTCTGCTTTGCCAGTGCAGGCACTCGCTGTTGGAAGGAAAGTGAAGAATTACTGCAGGATACCATGACATATGACGTAAGTTCTCAGGGAAAGCAGAACACCCAAAAAAAGCCCCTCCAAAATGTTAAGGGAAATGCACACTGCTTTCAGCGCGGCACAAGCCATAAATGCCCGGCCCCATCGCTCCGTGTCACCAAGGGCTTTCAAGTAACTGATCCTGCCTTGGATCTCAAGTGAGCTCTGGTGTTTGCTTGGGATACCACGTCCACGTGGTGGACTCGGCGCTCTGGAGAAGGAGACTTTTTGTGGAAAAGGTGGCAGCTTCCTGCGAAGACGTAACCGCCGCTTCGTGGCATCGAGCAGCACTTCGTTATGTTTATGTAACTAGAGGTATTAGTATTTACAGCAAACGGCTTCTTTTTTACATCCTTCACTTTGAATATTTGATATCCTTTATGAATTTTAATGGCCCGTTGTACTGTCTGGTGTTTTTTCGCTTGTCATTTCATACACTCGTACAGCGACAGGCTAATGAACTCCTGAGTGATGCGGGGAACTGTGCGCTGTGTCATAACATCTTGTTTTATAAAATAACAGGGCAAAGCTTTCTCTACTTTCGTACCAAGCACAGGTTCTCTTCCGAGCTCACCCCAAATGACAGTGAAAACTATGATTTGAGCGAGAAAGAAGAAGGAAAAAAAAGCAAAATAGAAGCAAAACTGCATCATTTTTCCCTTTTTCATTTTCTTGCAGGCCTCGTCATCAAAACCAAGGTGGCTACGCAGCGAGGGGCCCTCCATCGCCGTAGCCCTGCATGCAAAAACTTTGGACCGACCCAAGCAGTTGCCTTGGCTGCTAATCTGATTCCTACAACTCACCGCGTCGGGACGTGACCGATCGGGGCAGCGCCCACGGATGGGCCCGTGGCAGAGCTCCGCTGTGGGGCCACGCGGGGCTCCCTATCAGCAGAGATAGCAGAGGGTGCCCCTATCTGAGCCGAACGAGCAACTTCACGTGCAAGCGGCGACACGTGGCGAGACGGCGCCACGAAGCAGGAACGAACCTTCCTTAGGAGGAACGAATGCCTTAGGAGGCGGTCTCGGCCTCCTGAGGTGAGGGGCTGGTGCTCCACCTCTGGAAAACCGCTGGGAGATTCAGGAGCCAAGCGAGAAGCTGGAGAGCAGCTCAAAAACATGAGTGCAGCCTCCTATTAGGGGAAAGTCGGGGCTGAGAGGGACAAACCAGGCCCAAAGCTGGGGGACTTCGCTACTGTATCTAAATGGAGGACCTCCACGTGTGTGGAAAGCCCTCACACTGATAAGTACTTTGGCAAAGGGCAAGAAAGGGCAGAAAAGCCAGGCCAACAAGCTATCAGGAGTGATGTGACCAGAGTGTTTGGTGGGCAATAGGTGGGCAATAAAACACGGAGAGATGTAGGTGTCTGTTGGTGAGGCCTTTCTCCTGGATTGGGATAGGTAGGAGGTGCGAGGGGAACATCTGAGAACCTTGTTTACTGGAAAAGTGCAATTTTAAAACCCTTGGAGAAGACAAGACAAATAGAAAAGGAGACCGCTCACAATGCTCAGACCTCCTGCAATTACACCCCTCGAGCTGACGGCTGTACGAATACCCTTGGCCTTAAGTGCTAGGGACGCTGAACTAATGGTGGAGGAATGGCAGTTACCCAGTATGATGCCCTCAAGGCACAGATGTGGGCAACTTGCCCCCATGGGACCAACAAAAATTCACTGCTTGCCCTGGGGCTTGCAGGGGTCAGCTCACAAAACCGGGGAGCATGTTCCTCACCGAAACACAGAGCGGTGAGGAACATGCTCCCTAGCACGACCACGTCCCTTGTCCCTCTGCCAAAGGGACAACTGAGGTTTGGGGTGGCTCCTCTCCCGAGTGGCACTCGGGGATCCCCAGGACCCATCAGCTGCTGGTACCAACAGCGACTGCAGCATCCCAAAACAAAATAAATGTCATTTACCTCTACCAGCAGGGAGGGAGCACCACGTTTGGCAGAATCAAGACCAAAAGAAAGGCCCGTGTTTGTCTGAGCTCCGGCCGGTACCACCACATGCGACGGAGCTGCTGCGAACTGACCTTCCACAAGCTTGTGAGCAGGTGCCTGTTCTCAGAATCACAGAATCATGGAATGGTTGAGGTTGGCAGGGACCTCTAGAGACCATCCAGTCCAACCCCCTGCTCCAGCAGGGACACCCAGAACACGGGACACAGGGCGGCATCCAGGCGGGGTTGGAAGATCTCCAGAGAAGGAGACTCCACAGCCTCCCTGGGCAGCCTGTGCCAGGGCTCTGGCACCCTCACAGGGAAGAAGTTCCTCCTCACATGGAGATGCAGCTCCAAAACAACTGCCTCCTTTCTGCCTGCAGAGACTGTTTAACTGTTTACAGTTCCTTTGATCTGCTCCTGCTGAGCACTGGCAAAACACTCTGGAGCTGAGGAGGCAGCAGGAGCTTCCCAGTTAATAGCCTCGGCCATGGACCTTAATCCCCCCTGGAGGCACCTTCCCAGAGTCGTTTTACCAGCAGCTACCGTCTTGTCCGCCCAACTCCTTGCTGTTAAACCAACTCCACAGCAGCCATCCTTATGGCAGACATCCCAATATGGGGAAATTCTCCTGGCCCATGCCTGGCGGGAAGGAGGGCGCGAGGCTCCTGCTGCCTCCCCTGAGGCAGGTCGGACGTCAGCGCTGGGGCCCAGGCCTTCCCACGTCCCCATCCCGTCCTGCCACACGGGGCTCGGGAGGACGGGAGGCGGCGAGGGGTGGCAGGAGGAAGGAGCACTGCAGACATGGCAGGGGATTCACCCCGGCCAACAAAACGCTGCTACGGGCTTGTTCTCTCACCCTACTCAAGTAAAGGATTCGTATCAAAAAACAAGTTTTCTCTGTTAATAAACAGACAAAGTATTTAGCACCTGTGAATTTAGCCTTAGATTGCAAACTATTTAACACTCCATCTTTTTATTTCTCTTCTGAAAAAAATCTCCTCACTTTGGGGCCCCTACAGTAATCAAACTAGCATCAAATGGCAAGATAACACACGGATAATCTTCTGTCTCTAGCAAAAACTTTCCTACTCTGGTATGTCTCCTCAGAGAAAATCCCAAATGAGCCAATTCTGCTTTTCTTCCTCCTTTATTTAGGAAAAAAAGAAAGAAAAAAAGAAAGAAAATCCAACTATGGCTACCACGTGATACAGCCACAAAGCCAGGGCTTTCTAGAAAGAAAGGCCAAGTGGAAGAGTTGCTCCTAAAGAGCTGGCCTAACTACACAAACATGGTCACTCCAAGCAATGAGCAGCTGAGAGGGTTCCTCAAAATTGCACATTATGGCTGCTCTGTGGCCTGGAAAGAGGCAAAAGGGCTTCTGCAACTTGAAAAAAAAATAAGGAAAGAAAGAAAAAAAGTACATCTTCTATAATTGGAGCGCGAGAGCAGGGACAGGGAAGTGGTGAAGAAATGGAGACGTGGCCACAGGTTTTGTGCTGACTGAACTTCTGCCTCTCCGTTCCTCAAAAAGCCCGGACTATCTGGCCATCAAAAACCACCCGGCCCCGGGTCAGGCAAGCAAAATCCTTGAAACTCTCTTAGGAGGAGGCGAAGAGGAGGTGCCCGGATGGCGAAACAGGCAGGAAGCGACATATCGGCTGGAAAAACCACCGGGAATGCAAAGCCCTACCTCGCCGCACAAAACATGAAAACCCTGCAAAGGGCAGAAGTTTCTGTGAAAACACTTCAACAGGTTACCTTTATGTGGATGACTCTCTGCTCTCGCCCAGACTGACTCACCCTGTGAACCGCCTCATGGTCTATCTGTCTGCCAGAGCCTGGCGAAACTTGAATATCTTGTGACCGAAACGAAGGCATCAAAGGCTGAGGTGCCGCAAGGTAACAAGGTTTTCTTTGTCCAGCACCTCCAAATGTACCAGCGTTTCCCTCACTCTAGCTCTCCTGCATCCTCTGGGTCTGTATCCTGCAGGTTTCCGCCTTTCCGACTCCGTAAAAACAGGCGGATTCAGTCTCTGCTTCACATTGCGGTTACTGCCCTCCGCAAAGAAGCCTGCAGTATTTCACACGTGGAATACTACTACGGGAGGAAAAAAAAGTGCTTTTTTCTTAATGGGGATCTGTCTTGCAGTCCTTTGTTCCTCTGGAGAGAAAATGTTGCTCTCATCTATGCAAAGAATTTGCAAATATTGCAAGACATGACTGCCGCAGCTAAGTGTGAGCACAAAAATCATTCAAACACCACCTCTTACCACGAGCAATCCTCACTGGCTTCTGCATGCCTTTCAAACTGTTTATAATGTTTGTAAGTTAAAATAAATATATTTACTGCATTTCTGTACTGTATTACGTGTTTTCCTTGCTTTCCTTCCCAAACCAGGAACATTTTACTATCTATAAGGCAACGATATAACTTCAGTGTTTCTCCCGTCCTCAACAACAACAAACAAGAACATTTTAAAGCTAGTAACCAGGAACAAAACAAATGCACGAGCTAATGCAGTGTGCTTTACTTGGTGATACCAAACACTATACACCCACCTAGCCTTTTCACTTGATGTGGTTGGAAACTGCTAGGCAAGGTGGAAAAAGTAAAGTAGGCTGCTTTTATTTTTGGCATTTGTTTAGAAGTTAAACCTCACTGCAGCAGCTCATTAGCTTTATCTCCTCCTGTTGCTTGCTGCCAAGTGGGTGAAGAAGCTTTGTGGACTAATTCTCAGCGGGTGGGAGGTTGAAAGATGAAGCACCCTACTTTATTTCTCGTTGCACCAGGCTGCCATGCTGCAACACAGACCGAACTCTGCTGGGAGAGGACGTCGTCTTCCTCGCTCGGAGTTCAGCAAGTTAAAGCCCTGTCTAGCCAATAAAGCTCTTTACCACAAATATCCTTATTAAACACAGCCTTATCAGAGGTTGGTTTCTGGAGTTTTAAGCAGACAAGAATTAACTCTGTCAATATTTAAAATTTGCAGTCCGGATTAGAGCCCAGACTGATGGGGATGTGGCTGGCATGAGCCTCTCCCTGGGCACGGCTGCCGGCGTGGCCCTGGCAAAGGCTGAGCTTCCTCCTTGCGAGCCAAGACCTCAGTGGGGACCTCAATGGGGACCTTAATGGGGACTTCAATGGGGACTTCAACGGGGACCTCAATGGGGACCTCAGTGGGGATCTGTGTGGGGTCCTTGTTGGGGATCTCAATGGGAACCTTGGTGAGTACCTCAATGGGGACCTTAGTGGGGATCTGAGTGGGAATCTCAATGGGGAACTTGGTGAGGACCTCAGTGGGGACCCACTCCTGTAATGTATTGAGGGAGGACTCCATAAAACATCTTTCATACGGCACCAATAGGACAGCAGTGAGGTTGTTGCGTCCTTTCATTAGGGATCCATGGGAAGGATCCTCACGCTGCTTTTTCCGATGGGAGGAAACCTCGGGAAAAAAAACAGTGTCACTCCAGTGCTCCTGGCAGGATGAGTAAGGCTGGCACGGAGTTCTCAGGTGTAGGGGCTGGGCTCTTGCCCGGAAACATCAGCCAGTGTGTTATTGGAAACACTGCAGTATGAGGGGTTTTTGCTTTTGTTTTGTTTATTTGTTTGTTTTCTTGCCAGATGATAAGTCTATTGTGTCAACTTGATACCGCACTCCTTATGTTTGATGCCACCAAGGAAAATTGTACCATTGCAAAATAATAATTCACACGTCACAGCATTAATACCTATGAGCTCACAATTGTAGTTCAGGAGATTATAAGTTTGTAGCTCACTTTGTAGCACTGCCCTGCCCTACCATCTGAGAAATAAAAGTCTCTTTGCTGGGACTCACAGCACTGCCAACAGCTCCTCTTCACTAAAGGCATATGAAAATGCTATAAAAGTGACACAGGAACAGGCAAAATGATATAAAAATCACAGGTTATGCCTATTGGCTTTTTCTGGTTTTCCTCTGTGTTCTTAGCGTGTCACATAAAGCACCAAAAGAAACGCTAGAAAGAAGTTGTAGGAATAAGGGAGCAGAGCACCTATTTTGATTTTGCATTCATTTGCAGTGTATCAAGCCTCTAGGCTGAATTACAGTCTTGGCTTGAAAACCAGAACATGTACTGTTCGCTCTGTATTAATCTACACATCAAAATCATCCACACCAATGATTGCTCAAGATTGCAAGTTCCTATGTTCCTATATCTGTGCACATCCCAGGAAAGCCGGAGTAAATACATCTCAGTACATTTCAACCTATAATGCTTTTTAAACTCTTCCTGAGCCATCGAGCCTACTTCACAGTAAGTTTTAAATGGTTAAGTTCATTAAATGGTTAATGAGTCCAGTTATGAATGTTGGGAAAATGAACTTGTAGCACTTTTGGCATAAAGTCAGTGCAAAAAAAAAAAAGTTGGCTTTCTGCTAGTACAGAAACCTAGACCATAAACAATGCACACACAGCATACATTGCCAAGGAAGGCAATGCAAACAAGCTTAAAAACAGATGAGCTCTCTAGGTGCCACGTGAAAACAAACAGGGAAGGATCCATTGTTTTAGCCACTTCACTCCAGGGAATCAGGTGCAGAAACGGCCGTACAGGCAGTGGGTTAGATCCCGATGATTAATGTCTGTGTTGGTGCTGGGAAAAACCAAACTTGTGCCTCCAAAAATAAGCAGCTATTAAAAAAAGGGAGGGAAAAAAAAGTAACACGAGATCCTGGTCTCCTCTTGGGCTTCAATGGGACCTCTGTGCAAGAGGAGCAGCAGCTCTGCATGGAGCAACAGCAGAACGTGCCCCATTATGCCAAGGAGCCCTGTAAATGAATGGGATTTTCAGCCCCATCACAGAGAGCCAAACAGACATACACTATTATTCATGTGCAACTTCAAATTATTAAGCATTTTAACTTTATTCTGATTTTAACACAACAGCATTGAGAGAAAACTAAGCTCCTTAGGGTGCTCATGCTGTATTAAGAACTGGAGAGTATGAAGAGACAGGAAAAATTCCAGATAGGAAGTGTAGATGATGCCGAGTGAAATATTTTCAGTTCTCTTCACAGCAGCTCTGTGTTTAAAGAAGTCTTTGGTATGAGCTTTTTAAACCTACTAACTATGCAAAACCTGCTCTTACTTGTGTGATGGGATTTCTCCTGCACCAACATCCTCCTTGTGCATCTCAATAGATAAATGGATCTATCTCCATAGATAAATACCCCTCCATGATAAATGTAATGACAAAAGTTAATCAAAAGAAAAACAAAGCAACAAAAAAAGAGAAAAATAATGCACTATGGTGCTACAGTGGAAAAAGGTCTGTGGCTCTGCAAGAAATCACAAGAAACAGCCATCACACTCGCACACAAATACACGGCCCACAGGGACAAATGAGCTTTAGAAATGCAGGTCTGCAAGATTTTTCCTTGCAGTTTACCTTCCCTGGGCCCTAGCTGCTGGTATGAGAGCCATAAACCAGCCCTGTGCAGCAGTCTCCCGGAGACGGAGCCCTACCGACACCGAATTTAACTCAAGAAATAAACAGGTAGAGCAGCAGCAAGGCCTGGCCGCCTGCCTCGCTCGCTGCAATGGAAATATGCGACCAAAGGAAGGATGTAACAGAGCTCCTACCAGCCCCAGCATTTAAGGCTTCGTTTTATTCAGCCTGCATACTAAGAGCTTTTAACGAGACAAGGCCACTACCCCCGCAAGGGCATGTACTGCTTATTTAAAGTTATTCATCCTTCTCCGAAAGAAGTGAAGACGCTTTCAACGAGCCAAAACCTTTGGGGAGATTCTCAGTGACCAGAGGCAGCAGTAGGTGCCTTGCTTCCCCCTCAAGTCAGCAGAAATCAGGTGCCTCGCTCATTTGTGCCTCTGAAATCCCCCCAGTAACAGCTGAACGCAACAAAAGAGAGAAGCAAATGGGTTTTGTCTATAGGCTGCTTCTCAAGCAAAGAATACAAATCGCATGTGACAGGCCGCTGTGTTGGGTTTGACTGTATTTGTCTATGTGCAAGTCGAAGAGCTAATGGAGAAGTATGCCAGCTCTAGAAGGGCATATTGCTGCCAGTCATTTTAAATATAAAAATGAAGGTCATCTTGGCGATGCTGCAGGCCTTGGATGAGAGCGGCCTGCAGTTCGGGATCAGCGCGCACCATTGCAGGCCCGGCTCTGGGGCCTCCATGGCGCTCGCCCTGCCTGCCACATGCCCTGCGCTAACGTGACGCCTGTTCTCAGTTCACAGCACCAAAGCTAACGCCAGTTACCCCTCGGATCTGCCCCTCTTTAAAAGCAGCCATTGCCACGGCCTAGCCTGTCTGTTTACAACGGCGTCGCCTCTACGGCTACAGCTGTGAACTCCATAACTGGCCAAAACCGAGCGCTCCTTCAGCGCTAATGGCGGCCGTGGACGGCCTCCTCTCCGTGCACCAGTCATCGGCATTTTCTGGAACTGCTGGGATGGCTGCACGAGTGGGAGCCGGCCCCAGGGCAAACGTACCCCTTTTTGTGCCATTTTCCTTCTGTATGGGTTCCCCAGTCTAGAGAGGCGCTTGGCTACACACAGAGTTTTACTGGTACCCTCAACAGGGCTCCCACAGTCCTTGCTCTTTTGTTGTTGTTGTTTTTCCCTATGGATTTTTGGCTGAATCAGCTGCCTGCACTGACCTACTACACAGTACAACGACACTGGCAGAAAAAAAAGGAGGAAAAAGGAAAACATGAGACGAGAAGGAGGGAGGAAAAGGGACCAGGACAACTGAAGCCCTTCTTTGGTCACCTCAAACGGGCATGGAAAGAGCTGGCTGTCAAAAGCAGCGCTCATCTCTGTACCCATGAGATGAAGTCAGTCTTCGTGAGCACGGAAACATCCTCTGGGCAGCCACAGTCACCGCTGTAGGTGAAAAAATAACACGGCGAACAGGCTACCCCAGGGTGATGCTCTCAAAGGTCACTCAAGCACACCAAATGCCAGTGTTTTTTAAGTTTTCCTTCCTCTTTCAAGAGAGAAAAATGAGCAAACGGCAAAATTTTATATCCCAGCCTGAATTCTCCTAGGTAGTTGCTTGGGCTAAGGCCAGAAGCCAGGTCAGGCTCATATCCACCAAAAAATCCATTTGGACCTTGCTGGCTTCCAAAGGCTCTTTTACTCAGATGCAGCTACCTAAATTGTCTTTTCCCCCCATCTCCTCTTCCCCTACACTGTTGTCTTGATAATATAATAGCATTTGTAAAAAAGAAGAGATTTTGATGTATGGTTTGGGTTTTTTTTTGGTTTTGTTCACAGTATATTCAAAGCAATACAGCAGTATTTGGCAATATTGGAGAAATTGCACAGGGAGTATCTTCTCACCAGACACACCTTCAAGGTGTCGGTGTATTAATGTGAAAGGAGATGGAAAGAACCTGCACCCTGTTCATCTGTTAGCATCTAGAAGAGGGTGACGTTTTTGGAGGGACCTAAGACAATTAGATGCTCCAGACTCACCGAATATCAATTAAACTGGGGCTCCTTATTTCTTTCAGGTTCTTTTAAAAGCAAGCCCGTGGTTTACACGTTCCCAGTTTCATACATAAGCTTTTGAAACACCTTCTCCCTTTGTGTGCACGCAAGGCTTTGTTCAGGAAAATCTTTTTTGTGTGTGTACTATTAACTTTAAACACGTGCTTAAGTGTTTTTTTAAGTAAATGCAACTTAAGCACGTTTAGATTTAAGCAGGTGCTTGCATGCTTTTCTGAAGATGAATTTAATTACATGCCTATGTATTTTTATAAATGGGGGCCCTTTACACTTCTGCCATCATTTTTTTTTTCTTTTTATCTTTTAAAACAAGATGTTAACTCCACACTACAGGGTTTATAAACTCAGTTATGCTTAGATCCCTATAATACTCTCAC
>JAVCKT010020490.1:69132-81855 GCA_032273925.1 Rhynchotus rufescens | reverse complement strand
CTGGCTGTGGATGTTGCTCCTGGTTTTCTTGCTCGCTTTCCTCCGGGATGGCCGCAAGCTCCCTGTTCAGCTGGAATGCAGTCTTGCTTTTAAGCAAAGAGACAGAAGAAAAAGTAAAATCAGAAGTAACGAGGCATCTCTCTGTTCCAAGGAACCACGGAACGATCCGGTATCCAAGGCGGAGGGTTTTACACTTGGAAAGCAGCCGCAGCCCGACCGGCCTGCAGCGCGGGGCTATTCTTAGACTCAGGAAATGGCTCAAAGCAGACAGAATTGCCGGCACTTTCTCTTCAGGAGAGGGTCTGCCCAGGGCAGGCTCGTTGTTGTGGCCGCAATCCGTGCAAACATCTCCGCGCGCGCGCAACTCCCCGGGGCTCCGCGAGCTGCCGCCTCCCGCGCCGCCCCGCGCGCAGCTTTTATAGCCCGTCAGGACTGCTGGGCAGGCGCGGAGCCGGGGAGCCCTCCCTGGGAGGGGCCGCCTCGGCTCTGCCCTCCCCTTGCCGCTCCCCCCGGCCCGGCTCGGCTCGGGAAACTGGTCCCGGCCCATCGCGACCCCGTGCCCATCCTGTGTGGGCAGGGCGGGATCGCGCGCTGGGGACTTTCCGCCGGGATGTGCCTGTCTGGCAGGCTCAGGCATGGCGTGAAGCTCTGGAGTGGAGCTCTCAGCAAAATAATAATGAGAAGGAAACTGAATAAGGAGGGAGGCTTCTCTGCTCTCATCTGGACTTTGTTTTTTCCCCTCCCATGAGTTTTTGTCCCATTACCAGGGCCGTTCTGCACTGCGAGAAGGTCTCCAGCCCTTAGCGGTGCTGTTGTAACAGAAGGAAGGGCAAGGATGTTGCAAGGACGTTGCCCAGCTCGGCTCTTGGCACTGCTGGGCATCAGCTAGGTACGTTATCCATCCAATCGCACCGTCGAAGCACCTCTTAGGGGGATCTAACCACACGTTTGAAGAGAGCTCTTCATGCAGAGTTACTAGTCGTGGTTGCCACCAGAATAACTTAGTGTGCAAAGTTTTTAGGAGGTCAGAAGATGCTCTTGGAGATCAAGCCCTCACGGCCGTCTTCCCAGTCGCACAGAGGACTGGGGACATTGCACTTTATATGCTATTGAGAAGGTGCCAAAATTGCACAAAACGCAAAGCCTTGTGTTAATCCAAGAGGCCTGAGTCACCATGAGCTGTCCTGGGAAGCCATCTAGTGCTCCGAACCAGAATTACTGGGAAGGACAACCCTGAAAGCGTCTGGCGCGTGTGCACTTCTCAGAGCTACCAGGAAGTTTGGAAACGCGTCTCGGTGCCTGGGCACGGACTGCACAGCTCCACTGGGAAATGCAGCAGGTTTCACCTTTCCCAATGAAGCGAATGCTCCTGTGCGTGCTGCAGTTCAAAGGGCTACGGTGTTCGCAGGGGTCTGCGACTGCATCGCTGGAGCCAGCCCCGTTCCAAACCCGTCTCACGCAGGGTTCTTTTAACACACACAAAAAATCAACACCTCAATTCCTTGCTTTCCAGCTCTGCTAAGACTTCCATGGAAGAGCTGAGAAAAAAATAACCAATATTGGCGAGAAAGCGGCAGTTTATGGGTCTTACCTGTAAGTGCCAGGTGAGCTTGCACGAAACCAGCCAGGCGACTGCCACACATCGTCACACGAGCAGCGCTGTCAAGAGATTTGGGGAGAAAAAGCTGAAGCATCTCACTGGAAACTGCAAGTTATTTCCAGAGTCGGGTGGTATCCCCAATTTAGCGTATGTGAAAAAAAAAAAAAGTGCAGAATTTCCACTGCTGCCTGGCAGCGTTTCACACCTCAGGGGGTTTTTACGGTCATACCTTTTGGAGTGGAGCTGGAGGCGGCACCTGGCACTGCAGTCTTCCTCCCAGGCCAAAAGCTTTAAAGAGGAGAAATTACACATTAAAGAGGAGAGAGAGAAATTAGACAGAGAGCCCAGTGTCTAGTTGAACCGAGAATGACTCAGCGTCTGGGCTGGTAACAAATATAACAGCTTTCTGCTGGGGAAGAGGGCAGTGCTAGAAAATGAAGGGATTTGAAGTCTGTCAAAGTGAAATTGTTTCTCAGTTCCTTAGTTCAGTACATTTGGATGCATAAATCTTCATAGCAACATTTAAAATACAAAAGTCAGTAATACTCTACAACCTTATTGTTATTCAAACCAAAGGACAACATTAAATTATTAATTTAAAATGTGTTTCATCGATGCTACTGGGATTAGTCTAGTGAATATTTCATATATGTGTTTGTCATTTGAATTACATAGTAAGATATACTGGAAGTGTTATTTTTGTTCTTTAGGATTTGGGTTTATTGAACTACGTGAAATTTTTCTACAAAAATTTCAAGTAAAAAGATTAATTTAAAAAGAATTACTTTCCTAACACTCTCTTCAAATTTCAGTGAAAGCATGAGCTATATTACTTCTGTTTTAGATTTACCATGAAGTGCTTGCAACCAGAATAGAGGCATTAAGATGGCTTTATACATTTTTATTATGCTATTTTGAATTAATATATTTAAATTTAGATTATCCTTGAATGTCCTAATCCTGAGACCTTAGTCAAAATAATGCATTTACATTTTCTGAATATTTATCTACAATAGCTGCTAACTGTAAAGGTAGGGTAGGAAGGCCCATAGAAACCAAAATCCCACTTGTGGACTGTTCTATATTTTTGTTACATTTATGTTATATTTACTCATACTCACAATGAAGACTTGCTCCTCTTTCCTAGCTGCTGTGGCTTGAAGGAATCAATAACAGCGAAAAAAACCACAATCACCGCCGGATCCAAGGGGTCACTTCTGAATACCAGTTACTTGGACATGTTGACCATTTTAACAGACTAGAATGGCAACAATTCTGTGTTTTCAGCTTCAAACAAAAAAGCAAAAATGCCCAGGTATCTCCTGTACACCTGTAAGGCAAATGGGAAAAAAAATCTCAGAATGCAGAGCAGTACCATTACACAATGGAAAATTTGTGTCACCAGAGCGTCAAGCAGCACCAGCTTTTTACCCCAGTGTGAGATGCCTGACCACGAGCGATCTATCACAGGCACAGGTTAAAATGACCTTTAAATAAAGAAATTCTTTTGCCAAGCTGAGCTGTGTTTAATGAAATATTGCTCTCAGGGTTGCAGAAATCAAGAGCTCGTATTTTGTGCTTCTTGCCCCGTTTGAGTTCACACTTTGCATTCGAAATGGGTCCCAGTGGTTCTGTGATTTCACACCGTGCAATAAATAAAGATATGATGAATGTCTCAATATGTTCTAGACAACCACCTTGAAGTTCTCTGTGTGCAGAAGCAGCTGTGTTTATAAACAAAAATGTGTTCAAAGTACGTTATTTCCAGTATTGCTGGAATAATTCCAGTATTGGTGGAATTCAGATAAAGGGATGCAACATCAGGAATGTGGCATTTCATTCAGTTACTTAGTTATTTCATTGCATGCTAGATTTTATAATTTGTACTCACAGCATTGTTTTCTCGCCTATATTTAAGAACCAAAATTCTACATCAGCAAATAAAGACCAGTAAAAGATTAGTTTATTTTTCTTTAAAAAAATCTTGTTTCTTTAAAAATAAACATTTTTCTAATGACATTCTCCATTTTTCAGTCTCTATTTTTTTAACACATAACTTTATGCAAAATAGGTATGGATTTTGCATGCGAAGGGCCAGTTTCAAAGCTAACTGCAGTTAGTGGTAAGATTCCCACTGACTTCAGGAAACTTTGGAGCAGTTTTTTTCCAGATACCTAACATTCAGATATTGAGTAGGAAGCGACGACTTGTGAGGATGCTGCATTCCAATGCCTGCAATGTTAGCCCGCTTCCTCATATTGGAAACAAGGAAAACATGAAAAGAAACATATAAAAAGATACAACAGTGAGAAGTGCATTCAAATGAACAAGAATGGAGTATATTGTGTTAAACTGACAGAATCATGTTATGTTCTTTCCTGAATCCTTTCTAACAAGGTTCTTTTTAAAATAATTTATTACCTGTAATTATAATTTGTTCTTAGATGTAGTGGTTTGCTAATGCATGCCAGAGGAGAAAATCCAAGTCTTCTAACTCTCCTAAGCTCTTTCAACTTGACAAGATGATTTAGAAAGGAAGCCAAAATGAGGAGGAATGTAACCAAGAGCCGTGCAAAAAGGCCAACTTTTCCATCTGGAAAGGCTACAAGGACCAGTGTTAGATTTTTAATGGCCACTGTTAAAAAAAAATGGAAAAAAAAGGAAAGGAAAAGGAAGAAAAGAAAAAAAAAAGAGAAGAAATTAGGAATTAGGGAATTCTGAAAATTATATTTTCTCCCTTTAACCACTCAGTAGCTAAGAACAGACAATAATTCTTTAGCCAGATTTACTAAGCTCAGGATACTTTGGAGAACACATCGCTCCCTTTCTCCATACTAGAAGACTGACTAAAACACTCAGAAGCCCAGGCTATTTTCAGAACGATCTTAATATTGCTCCTCTTTTTTTTTTCCACCTGAAGCCATATTCAAATATAATGATTATTTTAATTTCATTCTAAATATAAATATGCAAAAAATTTTTGGTTTACTTCTTTTTTCAAAAAAAAAAAAAAAACATTCAAATTATTGATCCTCACTTCCCCACTGGTCTGGATGGCCTGGGAAGATGGGACAGGCTGGGTTAGGCATGTGGCACTTCAGAGTGATTCAAGATATAATGATTTCCTATCTTAGTCAAATAATTTGAGCTGCTATTGAGAAGATATCTGCTGTGATCACACGTTTCAGGCCTGCTGACACAGGTGGAAGATGACTTGTTACAGTTTTCTTGCATGGATTTTTTTCCTCCTAACACATTTAAAGCTCATGATTCAATCTCCTGTAGTGCCACTGAAGCTAATATGTAACCTCTACCCTTAAGCATCCCGTCCAGTCACCCAGATCAGCTGGTAGTTTATCCCTTGTGACTCAGGTTGTTTACTTTGATGCCACACAAAAGGAAAAAACACTTTTATTCTATTGATTCCCATTAAGGTTTCTCCCTCTTTCCTCTAGTAGGGACATAGTTTCCCTAAGCAGGGGTGTCTCTAAGCAGATATATTTCATTTACTTCTTTTATAAGAAAAGCTAGAGAGGATTAATCTTTTTTTTTTTTTTATTTAAGAGCCCATATTCTGAACGAATATGGAGGCAGGTTTGAGAGCCAAATGCAACAAAAAAAAACCCAACAAAAAAACCCTATACTCATTTGGCTCTTTGGTCCTATAAGGCAGAAAACAGTTAGATAATAAACACAGTTAATTTAGAAGTTCTGTTAGTTTTGAGACAGACAAAATGATGACATAAGCGAGGTATGACCCTTATGATCACTAACCTCCTTGACCACACTAAAGGAAGCTGTGCTGGGTGGCATTGCCGGATGTTTGCGTGATTTTGGCATCCTTCTCCGTAGGAGGAGGGTGGAGAATTTTGGCATGCAAATAAGGAGTCAGGGCTGGAGGATATAAATATTGACCGAATCATGTCCAACAGTTCTCTAACAAGTCATCCTCAATAAATTCAAATGGAGCTTTTTTATCCTTTGGCATTAATAGCGGGAATTCTAGTTGCTTTCATATTACTGGTTATAGTAGCAAGGTACCGTGAGGACTTCAAGGCGGAAATTCCTCCTGAAGTTGACCAGCCTTTAAAGTTCTACTTATATCATTTACTATATTCTCTGATGGAAATGATGGTAAGTGTATCATGATATGGGATAGCTTGGTGTTCAGGAAAGGAGATGCGTGGATGGAATTACGAGGGTACGCATTTAAATTCTGCAGCTATGTGTAATGGGAGCCACACAGTAACCAACACAGACTGTAAAATAAGGGCCAAAGTTTGATGCAGTATTTTATTCCTGTGTATAAAAATAGCCTATGGGAGGTGAGTTTTATTTTTTCATCTTTTTCTTTTTTTTTTTTTTTCCTGAGTTTTGCCATATTTACACTGCAATTAAAAGTTGAATGCTTTCTATAATGAAATGACTGTCCTGTGGACGAGAGGACACCATTGGATATCATTTAACTTAACTGCAGAATTCTCTGTCGGAGTAACTGAAGCCTTCTGTATCTCAGTGCATTTCAATCTATTTGATCTATTTTCTGAGTTTTGATATACCTATAATATTTTTCTTACCCTCCCTGTCCCTGCCATGACTCCTGTTTCTGCAGTAACTGGGAAACCACGGAGTGATTTTAGCAGTTTTTGTAGGGAGCCCATCTAAGCTAGAAGTGTGAATGTGATTGTTCTAGAACAGCTTCAATTATATATGTATTCCAGCTTCAATTATAATATGTTCCAAAATTTCCAAATCCCATTTAGGAAGGCAGCATCTGAAAAAGAAGCTGCAAGTGTAGTCTTAAAGTTCATAAATCTCAAACCGAATAGTTTCTGCTATTTGGCAAGCGAACTGATAATTATTTTTAAAAATAGAAGTATGGCCACCATATGATCTTGCATAAAAATAAAAAAATTGTGGCAGAAGTTAGACATTCCATCTGATAGCTTTTCATGGGCATTATTTCACAAAAAAAAAGCTCTGCTGATGTGATAATTTGGGTCCTCTTTTTTTCTCACATTTAACACTTTTTAGAACCTAACTAATATGATATGTTTCACCTACAAACACCTGGTTAGGAATAGTCACATTTTTTCATTTTGAACGTATTATTATTCATTCTCAACTACTTTGTTGCTGCTGGTCAAGAGGAAATTTTTTAACAGGATACATACAGATTTCCTCATTCTCTTCTGTGGCAGTGTTGTCCCAGAACGTGAAGAGGCCTCTGGGACATCAGGAGCCCCTAAAATGAGAAAAGGAAGGATGATATTTACAGAGAATGCTTTGATATCAAGATTATCATAAATTTGTGATCAGCAAACTCAATAAAAAACAGGGATGTTAAAAGTACAGGCATGATGTTTACACTTAAAACATACACTCAAATAAATTAATTTAATTTTTAATATCACTTAAAACATGATATTGCGGTTCTGCTAATTTCAGCTATTACAAAATCATCCCTCTGACAAAAAATACTGACTTAATAGGCATGACAGCTTTTGGTGCCACATGTGTAAGACAGCTGGAATCCTGCAGCTGAGAAAGTTCTGGCTCTGTCCACGGCAACACTCCTGTGAAGCAAAATTACTACCTAAGGTTAATACTTGTATTGCCTCTGGGATAAAGTGAATGAATTCAAATTAAAGGCCAGATACAAAAGACTGTAAGGATCAATTTTCAAAAGCATAGTAAGCTGTTGGTTTATGAGGCACTGGAGACTCTTGTTATCCAAAGAGGTGTGAACAATCCAATTGGCAAGCAGTTCCTGATGATTATTATCATTCCAAAAGAATGAACTGTAATAAATCCAAGGCAATTAAGTTATCATTTAAGAGGAAGAGAAATATCATCTCTGGCAGAAAATGCCTCAGTTACAACCTCTGTACAGGACCAAACATCACTAAGTTAAAATACTTGTACACCAACTGGCATGAGTCTTGTGCTCCTGGTTTACTGAATACCCTCATCCTAGGCATTTTCATCCCACCTAATCCCAAATACTTAACAAATGCATCTAAGTCTCCATTTATAATTAACAGAGATGATCAGAGTACGAGTTAGCAGAGCTGAAGCTGGGATCAACCTCAAGAAATGTTTTTTTTCACGGACTCCAGAGAGAGCCTCAGACCTCATAACTCCTAACTTATGGACTTAAGTAAACGCCTGATAATATGTGTGATAAATCCAGCTCACAGAGATGTTAAGACGTATTTATATAATACATTAGATGGAACAAGCATTTTTTTTCCAGATAAAACTCTATCTTAAATAATGGAGATGTGTATTTTTACTTTCACTTCTTTTTCACTTTTTGCAAGTGAACTCACAAAGTCATTAGGGTTATCTACCCTCCAGTAATCCTGTAGAATGTCAAATGACCGAGATAGCTCTAAAAAGAGAAGAAGGTGGTCTTCAGAATATGGATTTCTTATACTAATTTCTCATTTCTCCTATTATATCTAGGCAAAGAACTTAGAAAAATTGGGTATCTTGAAGGAGCATATATTTATACGATTACTTTGTGATGGGCTGCCAGCATTCAGGGATCCAAAGCTCTTCACAAAGGATCAACATTTCGGGGAGGTGCCAGTGAGAATTTACCTCCCAAAATCGGCATCTGCAAGCAAGCGGAGAGCAGTCATCTTCATCCATGGAGGATGTGGGATGTTTGGAAGCATCAGTAAGAAACTAAAATTTCTTTCTGATCATTCTGACATTACAACATTATAAATTATATATTACTACATTATACATTATGACATTATAACAATAATTTATGGTAATTAACTATATTTTTAAAAACTGTCCTGAATCTAAGAAATACTTCAAGCTGAGTTTTGGAGTGGTCTGTAGCATCTATTTTTAAATGTGTGGTAATGATGCATGTGTTTTAGCTAGGTTATCTTTATTCAGTTTAAATCTTTATTCAGTTTAATTTATTAAACAGTAATCACAAATAATTAGGATAAATAAAAATAATTTTAAAAAATTCTAAAAGATTCTGTTTTCACAGGCCCTAGACATTTGCATGTTCTGTAATGGAAGGTAGAATACATTGCTGAGCAAATACCTGTAAGCCAGAGCTTCTGGATGGAGGGAATTCAGAATGAAGGTTGAAAGAATACTCAATATATTTTTAAATATAACAAAATTGGTTTATTTCAACTCATATCCTCGTTATGAAAAACATATAAAATTAGACTTTTTGATATAACATAATTTCTGCCTATCTAGACACAGGCTGCTTTCTCAGGAGACATACCCGCAGAAGTCTCTGCTTCAAATATAAAAATCACTTAGACTGGGCTATGGTATCAGAATTAGCATTTTAAGTATTTTAAGATATTAATACTCTTGGCAACATCTGTTTCCCAGGAAGCCATGAAAAAGTGTGCCGGTACCTAGCCCAAAAGTCTGATTCGGTGGTTGTGTCTGTCGGGTAAGTGAGCTCCTCCCGGCGTCGGAAATGAGAATGGCAAAAACTTGATTGGATTTGAATATTTGTTTTATGAAGATACAAATTGCCAACAATTTTCTGAAGGATATATTTGCATGTTTTATATTCTTGACACTATGCAAATGATTGCTTTTGTTCTTTCGTAACAAATTATCAGCTGCTTTTCTGATTTCAGATTTTCCTGTTTTAGGAGACTGGGGATAAAGAGCAAATAATAAATAAAGTGTAAAAATATTTTCTTTAAGGAGGCTGTGGGGATAAAGAGCAAATAACAAATAAATAAATAATGTGTAATAATATTTTCTTTAAACTACATCAGCTACAGGTTCATTTTAAAGATGGATGACTGTAGCACTCAAGTCTCCATGTTCTGTTCTGTTAAACTTCTCTAGAATAAGCCCCTATAGTCAACAGTTTGACTATGTTAGTCTATATATATATAGTCTATATATATATATAGTCTATATATAGTATATAATAGTTTGACTAGAGTTTGTCTGATGGTACAACAGACATTGAAGAAGCTGTGCTGCTCTGCTTCAGCACTCAGCATTTGAAACCAAATACACATTTTGGAAAATATATAGAGAATGTGGATGCATTTTAAGATGTCCCATTAAAGCACTTCACAGATGTATATATTTGTATACGTATTTGCTGTCTTTTGTACATTCCAGATACCGTTTAGCTCCTGAGCATAAGTATCCAGGCCAAAATCTGGACTGCCTCACTGCTACTGTTCACTTTTTGCAGACTGCAGAAAACTACGGGGTGGATTCTGACCGCATTATTATTTGTGGGGATAGTGCTGGGGCCACATTTAGTACCAGTGTTTGTCAGGAACTGACAAATAGGACAGATATTCCAAAGATACGTGCCCAGGTAATGATTTATCCATTTCTCCAAGCTCTGAATTTTAATTTGCCTTCTTATCAGAAAAATGCTCTCATTCCCCTCTTGTCCCGGAAGCGTTTAATTCATTTTATCCTCAAATACTTGAATAAGGATCCTGCTTTGGAAGAAGCTCTTTTGGCAGGTTCTCACGTTCCTGAGAGTATAAATTTAAAATATGGAAAGTGGATAAATCCGGACCTTATCCCAGATAAATTTAAGCAGGGCTATAAAACACCACTGTCCACTTCATGTGAAGGTCAAGTCTACGAAGAAGTAAAACAAGTATTTGAGACAACATTTTCCCCACTATTAGCAGAAGATTCGGTGGTTTGCCGCCTACCCGATACCTGCATAATCACCTGTGAGCATGATGTGATCAGGGACGATGGACTGTTGTACAAGAAACGTCTGGAGGACAACGATGTAAAAGTGACCTGGTACCACCTTGAAGAAGGCTTCCATTGTGCCCTAGGATTTTTTGGTTACACTATTTTCTCTTTTCCATCATCAAAGAAGATCGTCGACTATGTTGTAAACTATATAAAGGGCTATTAAAAGGACCAGTTAGACTAAGGTGAAGCATGTTATGTGGACTGGACTTCTTTCAGTGATATTTATCATATTCCCTATCTGTTTATATATTTGAATCTAGGCAAGGAATATTAAGTTAGGATAGCATGATATTTAACTGATATTAAATGGGAAACTATCTAAATTTATACTTTCTTTTTTCCCCCAACTCATAACTTTGAAATCCTCATTTTCTTCTTTAGATAATTTTACTCTCTTCTTCTGTTAGTAAGATATGTTCGAAAAGCCCATGTCTAATTATCAATATAGCAAAAACCTTTTTAATAATAATAATAGTCAGATTTTAAATAATAATAATTATTAAACTGCTTTTAAATAATAAGGATTGCTTTTTAATAATCAGCAACCTGTGCGCTCACATATTCACATTATGGGTACAAAATCAGCGGGATAATATGAATACCTGATACTGGCAATGCAGGAGGAGGGAGGGGGAAATCAAACAAATGTTGTAAATGTATCTGAATGTCCTCTAAACAAGCTATAAAGTTCTCTTTTGTAAAATACTGAATTGTGCTCTGAGAGAAACATAGTTCTTTATATAGATTTTGTAACCTGTTAAATATTCAACTTGTTTCTTTTGCTCAGAACTTGAGGCAAAAATATAGAGAGAACACTGCAGCTGCTAGAATAATTTTGGCTAACGCCCAAAGCATGAAGGAAAAGAAAAAAACGGCACACAAAAACTCAGTTCAGCTTTTAACTTGCTCACCAGGACAGAACCACATTTATTAAACACTGAGGCCAGGGGAAGTGCCCCGGCATGTCAAAATAGCCGGCCATGCAATGCCTAGGATTTGTGAACTGTTTCAACATTGCTCTTTTGTCATCTTGCATTTGTGACATCTATGCATGTGCAAGTGAGGAAAGAGGTCAGTATATATCTTCACTCTCTGCCAGCTCAGCTGTGAGTAGGAAGACAACTGTGGGTAAAATCCTTAGCATTGTCATCGTATAAATTTAATGTGGTGACAAGTTAGCAGTTAGACATCAGCGGAGCAACATGTAAATATTGTGAATTCTTGTTCTCCCATCTCTCTCAGCAAAATGAAATATCTTCATGCTCTGTTGAATATTTGTTCTTCCTATTTCAGATATTCGAGGAAATATACTTCCAAGAGTAAATAACATGATAAAGCTCAAGAGGCTTCAACTGCTTAGAGATTACAGAATTTACTTTGGTGATATAACCTGATGGGAAACTTGGAATTCATTTTGGTTTCGGACCTCTAAGTGAGGGCTGACAAATGAACTTAGATGTTTGTAGAAAAATCTAAAACACTAGTGAGTAAGTCAGTACCTGCTATAAAATCTATGCAAAAGAGCTGCATCATATCTGAGCACTTAATTCACATTGAAGTCCATCCTGCTACCATTATACAATTACTGGTATATCAGCACGTTGGCTCAAAGTTAGCTGTCAATCCTCTGGTATTACTCACACTCAGATAACCCCCCAGTCCTCCATGCTATTTTGTTTGTGTAACTTCCCCATTAAATACCTATTATGCTTCATTTTTTCATCAAAAAGCTTGAGATTCTTACCATCATCACCAAGCTAGTAAAATGTTGACCTTTTTTTTTCCCATGCCATTTTTTTATTGTCTTCTTTCCTCCTCCGGCTGCTAGCATGTTATTCTGGTCAGCATTTCTTTCTATAGCAGCCAGTTTACACGTTCATGCATGAAAACCCTGCACATGCCCATCCCTTCCTGTGCAATTCCCCAAAGACATTATCCGCTCCTTACTTCAGTTCACTCTCAAGACTCTTCGATGGAGCTATATAGTGCTATAAGCTTTACCATGCATATGGAGAAAATGAATCAAACAAACAAAAACAGCAAAAGAAGCAGTATTCCTTAATTTTTCACACCATTCTTGAATTATATTCTGGTACTCGTGACCCTTTGTAATGATGACCCATGCCCCTAATTCTGCCTTACCAAGTTTCCTAAGATGTTTGAAAATAGCTCACGGACTTGGTAGAGCAGGCTTTATATCCTGTGATCCACTTGGGAAGCGCTGTCCTAGTTTTGTACCCTATCTGTGCAAGAAAAAGGTATCAACAAAATGATGGAATAATGGTATTGACTAACACCGACTGCAGCCTATTACACTGCATGGTAACATTCTTAATCCTTTATATCCTTTCAGCATTTTGAAACTGCAGAGCACC